>PVKS010038001.1:0-18254 GCA_004027875.1 Aplodontia rufa
GCTACCCAGGTCACATGGGAAAATATAAACACTAATGTGTGAAAATCCCCTGACTTTAGTTCTTCTGCCATGAAATTTACTTATGTTTTGGCTTTTGGAAACTCTTAGTATTTGTGTTTCAGGCCTTAACAAAGAACAAAAATTAATTGGATTAATAGGATGATCCGGCTAGGTCCAGTGGTGCTTGCCTGTAATCCTAGCAATTTGGGAAGCTGAGGCAGGAAGATCCAAGTTTGAGGCCAGCCTGGGCAAATTAGGAAGACCCTATCTCAAAATAAAAAAGGTAAAAAGGGTTCCCAGTGGTAGGGCACTTGCCTAGCATGCGTCTGAGCCCTGGGTTCAATCCCCGGCTCCACAAAACAAAACAAAAACCCACCAACCCCACCCCAAACCCAGATACCCTAATAAGATACACGCTGGGCTAGGATTACAGTGAGTGGTAGAGCATTTGCTTCCCATGAACTAGTTCCTGGGCTCTGTCCTCAGTACAAGCGGAAAAAAGATTGAACTTTCTACATAGCAACACATCCTTGTTGGAAGCCTGCTGTTCCTATTGCAGCAGGAGAGTCTAGGGAATAACACCTAACTCACGGTCCTTCTGTTTCTTCGCTTCTCTTACCCTGTGTGGCTGTGTTAGAACCTGGCCAACCCCAGAGGTGCAAGAGGACCAAGTTCAACACAGAGCAATGCAAGATTCTTATTGAGGCCTTTGAAAGGAATAAGTATCCAGGCATTAGTATCAGAGAAGAACTGGCCAGGTTGACCCAGGTTCCTGAGGCACAAATCCAGGTAAAGAAAAAGATGACTTTTCTTGGTTTACTTGACCTGATGTGGTTAATGTGTATTGAGCTATTGAGTACCCATTTTTCTTAAACCACAAAGCCACCCCAACCCCCACCAGTTGTGGTGCTAGGGATGGAACCCAGTGCTTCCTGAAAGTACTCTTGTGTTAATCTTCTCAGTACCCAGGTGAGTTCAGTATGATCTGCATTCACTGGATTGGGAAAATAAAGATGAAAGATGTTTAATTATTTAGATTACAACTTTGGCAACAAGTAGTGTCTAAATTGGTTTATGTGTTATACCTGTCTAATAACTGAGAAACTGGACCTAAGGGTACAGCTAAATGGTAGAGTACTTGTTGGACATGTTCATGGCCCTGTCATCCCCAGCACACATGCACACATGCGTGCATGCACACACACACACACACACACACACAAAAGAAAAAAGAAAAAGCTAAGAAAAATAAAAATAATTCACTAATGCAATTTAAAATAATGATCGCATGCACATTACATCTTAAATAGCATGTTGTTTTCAAGAAAAACAACCATGTTCTCAAAGCCAGAAATTTTAGTGATAGGAATGGCAGTACAAGACCAGAAGAGCAGAAAGAAGGCTGGGTTCTCAGATCTGCTTCTGAGTTCTTTGCTTCACTTCATATAGCCTCTGGAAACACCCACTGAGAGAATGGGGAATAGAAAAGGCAAATCATATTGGAATACTGGAATGTTACAAATAGAACAGTTTTGCCCTCACAGGAATCCCTGGGTTTATAGGACTCCTGATGTCATCTGGTCCTTTGTACCTAAGCTTTAGGGTACATTGTAGTCACCCGGGTTCATACTGCCCCAGGAAGTTTAAGAACTGCTGCTGTCAATTAAATCTTGATGCAAATGAGAGAGCCTGAGATTGAGCCGGCTGCTTGAAAATGCCCGAGCTAATTCTGATGTAAAACAGATTGGATAATTCTGCCTGGGACCAGTGGATTCCAGTCCTGGACTCCCTCAGCACCTTACCCCAAAGCACTTGAATCTGAATCTTTGGGTGTGGCTGAGTATGTCTAAATTTTCAACTCTCCTGTGACTCCCTTCTGCCCTATGAGTGGCTCTTGGCCTTAGTCCCATGTTGTCATCTATTGTCAACTGACCTGTATAACTGTATTGATCTGGGATGTGGCACCTGGACCTGAGGAGTTCTGAAATAGCTCCAGGTGGTCTCCCAGACAGCAGAAATTAAGTCATCCACAGGGTCCCTCAGGGAAGGGGATCTCTATTTCAACACTTGTATCTGCTAGCTAAGGTGACCCCTTTTGTCATGCTCTCCTATCATTTGGGTACTTCTCCCAGATAGGTATTGTAATGTTTTTTAGAGAGAGGGACAGTGAGAGAGATAAAGAGAGAATCAATTTTTATTTAGTTTTTCATGTGACTTTCGTTGCTCCGACACTTTGTAGTGTATGTGGTGCTAGGGTTTGAACGTGCCTACTTGAGCATGCTAGGCAAGCCCTGAACCATCGCTCCACCCCCAGACATTGAGGTTTGTTTTCTGTTTTCTTTATCAAAATGGTGACTTAAAGGGCTGGGGATGAGCTGGGTGTGGTGACGCACACCTGTGATCCCAGCAGCTGGGGAGGCTGAGGCAGAAGGATCACCAGTTCAAAGCCAATTTCAGCAATTTAGTGAGACCCTGTCTCAAAACAACAAAAGGGCTGAAGATGTGACTCAGTGGTTAAGTGCCCCTGAGTTCAATCCCCATACAAAACAAAAAACAAACAAACAAAAAACCTGGGAATCTAGCTCAATGGTAAAGCACATGGGTTAAGCCCTGGATTTGATTCCCTGCACCTCCAAAAACCAAAGAAACAAAAAACAAAGATAATGCCATAAATTAGGATTTGCCTGAGAAAGAATAAATGTCTATTGCGGGTTTGTTAGGTGCCAGGCTCTCTGTTGCGGATTATTTTTTTAAAAAATCTATGAAACCACTGGGCATGATGGTGCACGCCTGTAATCCCAGCTACTTGGGAGGCTGCAAGAGAAAGATTGCAAATTTGAGGCAAACTGAGCCATTTAGTGAGCCCAGGTTGAGCCCATTTGGTGAGCTCAAAATAAAATATAAAAAGGGCTGGGGATGTGGCTTGGTAGTATAACACCCCTGGGTTCAATACCTAGTACTGGAAAAAAAGAAAGAAAATGTAACCCCAAAGTTATTTAAACCAATAACAGCCAGAAGGGAAAATTTAACAGAACACCCAAGTTCATGGTAGAGAATTGATCTGGAGAGTGAGGTGGGGCTTTTAAGTTTCATTACTTATCAGTAATCCCAAATGAGTCTTTCTGAACTACCTTCTTTCCATTGGAGCTCTGATGTTCCAAAGTTCACAAAGTGAGGGAGAATACCTGTAGGAAGCTGAGATAACCAGAGGTTGGAAGCATACAGAAAGCCCTTTATCAGCTGGCCTTGGGGTGGTGATAAGGGAGGGCGCAGACAGCCCCGCGGAGCTTTGTCACAATATTCTGCATTTCCCAATCCCTGTTTCCACAAAGCTCAAACAAACCTACTAATGGATACAAGGTCTTGACTATTTTGTAGTGGAAAGGAACTGGCTTTGGAAGGTGAGCAAATGATTTGGAACCAGGCTGAGAAATTCTGAAAATTTGTATCTCAGAAGCTTAATGGCATAAAACCTTATGACTCTTCAGAGGGCGATTGGAGGGTGGCAGGGAATTTGGACCAATGGGTTGATAAGAGTGCTGCATAGGAAACTTTCATTTTCATTATTACTTTTCTTTTTTTCCTTTTTTGGAGATGCTGGGGGATCTGAACCCAGGCCCCAGCCATGTGAGACAAGTGTTCTACTACTGAGCTACACCCCCAGTCAGGAAGATTTCTTTTTCTAAGTAGAGAAAAGGTAGGGAGAATTGATTGTGTTGTTATCCTATTGGGAAGCTGGGCTTATGCAGAGACTGTCCTGGTGTCCTTGGGTCCAAGGGGTGTGCTGGCTGAGCAACTTGTGTGTGACTTAGCTTCTCAGGGTGATTCTGGTACCCTGACTAGATGGTCCCTGACTCAAAGTGTGAAAGGAGGAAATTACTGGAGGAAAATCAGGAGTCAAAGGAAAGGCCCCTGAGAGGGAATGAAATGGAATTGGCCATCTTTATTAATTTTTTGCAGCACTGGAGATTAAACTCACAGTGTCTTGCTAAATTGCTGAGGCTTACCTGGGATTCTCCTATCTTGGTCTCCCAGGTTGCTGGGTTTACAGACATGCACCACTAGTTTTTATTTTGGCACCAGGGATTGAACCTAGAGGCGCTTAACCACTAAGTCACATCCCCAGCCCCTTTTTTTTATATTTTATTTTGAGTCAGGTCCTCCCTAAGTTGCTGAAGCTGACTTAAAACTTGTGATCCTCCTGTCTCACCCTCCCAAGTCCCTGGGAGGTATGCTCTACTGTGCCCAGCACAAAGTATGTTTTTAGTACATATTTAATAATAAGGAATGTATCTGTTTTTTTAAAAAATCCTATCACCGCAGCTCATGGTGACACATACCTGTAATTCCAGGAACACAGTGAGACCCTGTCTCAAAATAAAAATATAAAAAGGTATGGGCTGGAGCAGTGGCTCAGTGGTATCATGTTTGCCTGGTATTCTTGAGGACTGGGTTCAAACCCCAGCACCACATGCTCAACTGTCTGAGCAATGAAAACCAGATGAAAAACTAAAGTTGATTCCCTATTTCTCTCTCTTTCTCCTTCTTCCTCTCTCAAAGAAAAAGGTTGGGGTGGGGGAGCTGCTGAGGATGGGGCTCAGTGGTTATACAGCCCTGGATTCAATCCCTAGTACCACAAATAAATAAGGCTGGGGATGTAGCTCAGTGATACAGTCCCCAGTACAGGGGGATTCTCAGATCAGACTGGAGAGGTATTTCTGAGAGATGAGCAGGCTAAACTGCAGTTGGCAAGGTAGCAAAGGGAGTAGCTTTGAAAGTGCTGGCCCAGAGCACAAGTTGAGGGCTGGGCCAGCACAAGAATAGTAGTGTGGCTGCTGCCTTGGTGCATGTGAGTGTAAGGTGGTGCTTTGGGGAGGTTTGGCTGGGAGGCAGGCTGGGTCACACAGGGTGTGTTTTGGATCAGCCTAGCCAAGGATTTTTCTCTTATCCAAAGCCTTACTAGAAGGCTTATTTGATAGGTGCTTAACTCTGATCGTATGCTGCTTGGTGATGTTAATAACAGGATTGGTTTAATTAGTAAACGTCTGTTCTCCTTCTCTCCTCCCTTCTCCATCTATACCCTCCCAGGTCTGGTTTCAGAACCGGAGAGCTCGAATAGCAAAGAAAAGCCAGAGAAGTTCCCATGGGGAAACAGCCTGGGCACAGGCCCCTGTCGCAGGGCCAGCTCAGTCTGGAGTGTTTGCTTTCGACTACTCAGGCCAGAAGGACCTCCCAAGGACGCCGAGAGATATGGGTCACTTCTCCTGGGAGCTGGAGTATGCTTCTGGTCAAGCTGTCCTCCTGGGTCATGCTGGTGTCCTCGATGTGAATGTGGCCTACTCTGGCCTGGAGACTCCAGCCTGCATGTCAAATGAGCCTTCTGGAGACCTCTGTGGCTCTCTTTCCTCGAGTCCAGCTGTGTTTTCACCTCTTGCTTCCCGACAGCTCTTCCCACAGCTGGATGCCAATGGTGCTGGGACTCAAGTTTTTCTGGAGACACCTGGGCCATCTCTGCCTGGGGACTGGGTCCTGCATGGACAAGAGCAACATCATTGTTCTGAGGAGCTACAGCCAGGAGAGTCACCTGGGTATCTGGGGCCCTCAGAGCAGCCGATGCTGTCCCCTACCCAGCAGTTCTGGCTGCATCCAGCTACTTTCCCTTTGCTTTTGCCTCAGTCAGAATCAGCAAAGAGGCCTACTGAGTGCCAGGAAGAACTGCCCCCTCCCTCAGGGGACCTGCACAGTGCTCTAGAATTGCCAGCCCCCGGGCAGTTAGGCAGTGCAAGCTGCTGTCACAATACAGTAGGAAATGATCTATATGTCTGTTGATGAGGGACTGATGAACTGAGCTGTGGTTCAAAATTGAAAATTTGAATCTGCAATTGTTTCTTAAGGAAAGGGAGAGAGAGAGAGAGTCAATTTTATTTTTAGTTTTTTTTTTTAAAGAGAGAGGGACAGTGAGAGAGACAGAGAAAGAGAGAAATAACTTTATTTAGTTTTTCACATGGCCTTAGTTGCTCCAACACTGAGTTGTGTACGTGGTACTGGGGTTTTAACCTGGGTCCTCGTGCCTGCCAGGCAAGCGCCGAAACCGCTGAGCCACCGCTCCAGCCCTTGAATATGCAAAATTGAAAAGGAACACAAAGATTTATATATTTTGCCGTGGAAAGACCTCCCAGATAGACTTTTCAGAGAAATGAAGAAAACGTCCATGTGGAAATGCAGGAAAAACAAAGCAGCAGAGGACTTAGGGGTTTTTCTTAGATGGGAGAAAAGGGATTTTGAAAAATCCATCCTCCCTACTATTTATTAACTGAATAGATGTAGAATACTTACAGTGTCCTGCAAATTTTTGTTTTTAAAGAGAGAGGGACAGTGAGAGAGACAGAGAAAGACACAACTTTAGTTTTTCACATGGCCTTAGTTGCTCCAACACTTAGTTGTGTACGTGGTGCTGGGGTTTGAACCCAGGTCCTCGTGCTTGCCAGGCAAACGCCGAAACTGCTGAGCCACCGCTCCAGCCCCTGTTCTGCAAAATTAAGCTGGGTACAGTGGTGCATGCCTGTAATCCCAGTGGCTTGGAGGCTGAGGCAGGAGGGTTGCAAGTTCAAAACCAGCCTCAGCAACTTAGCAAGACCCTGTCTCAAAATAAAATATAAAAAGGTCTGGGGATGTGGCTCAGTGGTTAAGTGTCCCTGGGTTCAATCCCTGGAACCAAAAACAAAAACAAACAAATAAAAAACCAAGTCCCTGCAAAATTGAGTAGAGGGAGAAGATGAAAAGATGAAGCCTCCTTGGCAGAAATCCATTATTCTACGATCAGTAAAGCACAATGATTCACGCACTGGCTGTTTCTTTGCTTTTTCTTCTCTTTCTTTTAAATTTTGTTTTGCCTTGCTAGTGATCAAAAACAGTGCCTCATATTACCTGCGAGGTAAGTGCTATACCTCTGAGCTACCTCACCAGATCCACTGGCTGTTTCTTGAATGGGTTCTTCTTCCTAATGTGTGTAGTGGTGACATCCTTTAGCCAGGTGTTCATGCCCCATCCAGTCCCCAACTGATAAGCTCTCACTTTTTCAGCATATTTTTTTAAAGAGAGAGAAGAGCTAGGCATGGTGGCACACTCCTGTAATCCCAGTGACTCTGAAGGCTGAGACTGGAGGATTGTGAGTTCAAAGCCAGACTCAGCAACTTAGTGAGACCCTGCCTCCAAGTAAAAGTTAAAAAAGGCTGGGGATGTGGCTCAGTGGTTAAGTGCCCCTGGGTTCAATCTCATACCAAAAGAAAAAAAAAAGAGAAAGAGTTAATTTTATTTTTCATCTTTTATTTATTATTTATTTTTGGTTTGTTTGCTTATTTTTTTCTCCACTTAGTTTTGTGTAGGTGCTGGAGCTCAAACCCAGGTCCTTGCACATAACAGGCAAGGGTTCTACCACTGAGTCACCTCTCCAGCATTCTTCTCCCTTATGTTCTTTCTGGACACTCAGCCTAATCCTGTCCCTCGGCAATTTCCTAGAAACTAGCCCTTCCCTCCTAACTCACCTGGCAAGGCCTGATGCAAACTCTAGCATACAATGAGTGGGTCTGAGCAGGGTGAGACACGTTTCATCTCCAGGTGTTTATGTAGTCTAGTATTTAGCATCCATCCTGCCAGCTGCAGGGAGGAAGGGGAGAAGAGCAGGAGGAGGAGGGAGGATGGGTGCTCACCAGCATGAAAGTGATCCACTCAGCCAGGGAGGAGATCCCTGTGCTTGGGGATATCAAACATCTTTCTTGTCTCTTAGGGGACTGTGCTTTTAGGGTTACTGAGAAGCAAAGTTTAGCTTTACCTTATTCATAAATAAGGATCTGATGTGAATTAGAGAGGAAATCAGGGACAGTTAAATGGTCCCGCACAGTATGAGTTTGCAAAAGATAAGTGGCTGAGCAGAGCATGTTGATGTGTGCCTGTAATTCTAGCAACTCAGGAGGCTGAGGCAGGAGGATGGCAAATTCAAGGCCAGTCGAAACAATTTAGCAAGACCCTGTCTCAAATTTTTAAAAAAGGAGGGAGAGGAGTGGATGTAGCTCAGCAGTAAGATCCCCAGGTTCAATCTCCAATGGCTCAGTGGTTGCAGCACCTGCCTAGCATGCTTGAGGACGCAAGTTCAAACCCCAGCACCACATACCCAACAAAGTGTTAGAGGAACAAAAGCCACGTTAAAAAAAAAAAATAAAATTGATTCTTCTCACTGTCCCTCTCTCTTTAAAAAAAATGAATAAATAAAAAGTAAAAATAGGCTGGGATGCGGCTCAGCGGTTTAGCACCCCTGGGTTCGGTCCAATCCCTCCTACCAGAAAAATAAAAAATAAAAAAATAAAAGAAAGGGTTGGCAATGTAGCCCAGCGGTAAAACACCTGTGGGTTTTACCCACAAAACCAAATCAAACCTACTCTTGCACTGATTAGTGGACATATTTCTAGCCTTCAACCCCAGCTTGTGTGCACCCAATCCCTATTTTTCTTCTTCAGATGAGTCTCAACTGAAAAAGCTACCAGAGAGCTTAAAAAAAAAAAGAGGGACAGTGAGAGAGAGAAAGAGACAAGCAATTTTTATTTAGTTTTTCATGTAACTTTGTTCCTCCAACACTTTGTAGTGTAAGTGGTTCGAACCCGTGCAGTTGCGCATGTCAGGCAAGTGGTGTAACCGCCAAGCCTCTATTCCAGCCCCCAGACAGAGCTGTTAAATAATGATGCAGTATCATTTTTAAAAAATCTATTCTATTGGATTTAAAAATAATATCAAACTGGACATGGTGGCACATGCCTGGAATCCCAGCTACTCGGGAGGCTGAGACAGGAGGATCTCAAGTTAGAGATCTGCCTCAACAATTTAGTGAGACTCTGCTCAAAATTTAAAAATAATATTTTTTTATTCCTTCAACATATTCTTATATATTGGAGGGAATCGTTACATATTCATGAATAAATGGATATTGACAAAGTAAGTTAAGGCTGATCCTAGTCCAGGGTCTCCCTGCTTTGACCACTCCCTGTTCTCATGTTTCCCTACTTTACCCCCATGTGTAGTTGGCTTCTCATGGGAGTCTAGGGTTCCCAGCTGCATTGATAACCTCCCTAGTCCCTGCTTCCCCTTCCTACCCCACTCCCTTCTTCCCCTAGTTTCATAGTTATGGTTCCCCCTGCTTATGTAAAAATTCACTTATGTTGAGTTTATTATTGAGCTTAATTAAATTTCAATCTGTTTTAGATTTGACTCTAGCTTCCACATATGAGAGAAAACATTTGGCCCTTGAGTCTCTGAGTTTGGGATTTTTCACTCAGCATAATTTTTTTCCTCTCCATCCATTTGGTTGCAAATGCCATGATATCGTTCTCTCTAACAGCAGAGTAGAAACTCCACTGTGTATATATTAAAAAACCACAGTTTTTTAATCCTCTTTTCCTTTCTCTTTATAAAAAAAAAAACTTTAAAAAAAAAGAACTGGGGCCAGGTGTGGTGATGCATGCCTAGTATCCCAGAAACTCGAGACTGAGGCAGGAAGATTGTAAGTTCAAAACCAGCCTCAACAACTTAGCAAAGCCCTAAGCAACTTAGTGAGACCCTGTCTCAAAAAAAATAAAAGGACTGGGGATGTGGCTCAGTGGTTAATCAATTGTAGGTTCCATCCCTGATATTAAAAAAAAAAAGAAAGAAAAGAAATGAAAAAGAATGAAAATAGCAGAAATAGATGAAATTGTAATAAAAATATAATTATAGGGGTCAACAAAGGCTAAAGTTGAATTTAACTTTTTTTAAAGAGAGGGACAGTGAGAGAGAAAGAAAGAATCAATTTTATTTTAGTTTTTCATGTAGCATTCGTTACTCCGACACTTTGTTGTGTACACGGTGCTGGGGATCATACCTGCATCCTTGAGCATGCCAGGCAAGTGCCACAACCACCGTGCCACTGCTCAAGCCCTGAAGTTGAATTTTTATTTTTACTTTTTGGTACCAAGCATTGAACCTAGGGGCACTCAACCTCAACTCCTGAGATGCATCCCCAGCCTTTTTATATTTTATTTTGAAACAAGGTCTTGCTCAGTTGCTGAGGGCCTTGCTAAATTGCTGAGGATGGATTTGAATTTGTAATCCTGCTTCAGTATCCCAAGTCACTGGGATTATAGGTGTGTGCCACCACACCCAGTTGGCTTCATGTCTTACTTTTTGGCTTCATATATTTTAAATTGATGCATAATAATTGTACATGTTTGGGGAACGGGGAGATATTTCAATACATACATATAATATGTCATGATCAGATCTGGGTAATTGGCCTATTGCCTCACACATTTATCATTTCTTCATTCTGGGAACATTCAAAATCATCTCTTCTGAAATCTAAAATTAATTGCCGTCATTCATAGTTATCCAACAGTGCTACAGAGCATTAGAAGTGATTCCTCCTATCTAACTGTACCCCTGTACCTGTTAACCATCCTCTCTCCAGCAGCCCTCACCTCCAGCTCCTCTTTTTATGAGATTTCATAAGATTCAAAGATTAGGTTGCTGCTGCTGCTGCTGCCGCTGCAGACCCAGAGTCCCTGGGTCTCTCTTCTGAGGATCTCTGAGAAAAGGGAATCTCTCATTTCCTGAAAATTAATCCCCTGGGCAAGACTTTGCATCTCGGTGTTGACCAATTTATTTATTTTATTTTTTCTTTTCTTTGTTTTTCCTTTGGCAGTACTGGGGATGGAACCCAGGAGTGCTCTATCTCTGGGTTCCATCCCCAGCCCTTTCTATTTTTTTATTTTGAGATAGGATCTAAGTTACTGAGGTTGGCACCAAACATACGATCCTTCTGCCTCTGCCTCCAGAGTTACTGGGATTACAGGTGTGAGCCACTGCTTGGGGAAGATCAACTCATTTACCGGGAATCCAGCTAATTTTCCTTAGTTGGTCATCTGGGGGAATTCAGAACAATTCCTTTTCATGGATCTCAAGGTCACTGCACGCCTGCAGCCAAGTTTATTGACCGCTCCTCTACTCTAAGACAAACAGCCCTGCAGCTTCCTTCTAGACCAATTATTTGGTCAAAGTACACTGCTGTTCAGCTAAATGCCTGACAGAGCTCAACAGAGTAAAAAATCACACCATTCACTCAAAGAAGACATGAGTTTGTTTTTCAAAGAGTTTTACTTTAGATAAAAACCAGTCATTTTCCTTTATTTTTACTTAATCACAGTTAATTTAGAGGATCGAACCTCTCACAATTACATCTCTAGTTTTCCTTGACTTTTTTTTTTTTTAAGAAAGAGGGGACAGTGGGAGAGAGAGACAGAGAGAATCAATGTTTATTTAGTTCTTCACATGGCTTTTGTTGCTCTGAGGCTTTGTTGTGTATGTGGTGCTGGGGTTTGAACTCAGGTACTCGAGCATGTGAGGCAAGCACTGTAACCCCTGAGCCACTGCTCCAGCTCCCCCCACATGTATATATATACTTTTGGGGAAAAATATATAGTACATATATATACAGTAATACAGATTGTATGTATGTATACATATATACATATATATACTGTATACATATATACAGTAGATAATATATATATATATACACATATATATATATATATATATTGTACTGGAGATTGAACCCTGGGGCACTTTACCACTGTGCTACATCCCCAGCCCTTTTTATTTTTTATTTTGAGATAGGGTATCACTAAACTGCCAAGACTGGCCTTGAACTTGATCATCTTGCCTCAGCCTCCCAAGTGGCTGGGATTATAGATGTGTGCCGCTGGTACCTAGCCAGTGGGAAACTTTTTTCTAAGTCTGGAAGAAAGGCTTAAATAATGTGTTCACAAATACTAAGCCAGGTTGTTTGATTAAGTAGTCTTTAAGGATTGGAATTATAGCTCAGTGGTAGGGTACTTACTCTTCTGGCATGTGTGCATCCCTGGGTTTGATCCTCTGTTCTGGAAAAACAACAACAAAAATTCTTTAAGTACATTATGCAGAATTATAAGTAATACATTCATAAATAATAAGCCAGATTGTTTGATAAAACTTTCTTTAAGCATATCAGCCACCATTTAGTGTGTGGCTCTCCTATGAAACATGCTTTTCTAAATGCATATCCCTGAGCTATGGAAAGACGCTGGTGGGTCTCAGAAAGTGAATGCCCCGTGAGCAGAGTTTCTCTCTGACTCCTTACCATCCACTTCACCCTCATCCTCTCCTGAGGCAAGCTTTAGGAACTAGAATTCCTTTTTTGCAAGACAGGTCAAAGAAATCAGAACCCCCTTTACCCAAAGTAAAGCCTAAAAATATTGCTCTAATATTTCCCCCCCACCTTTCTGTGTAAGGTTCAGGCATAAAAAAAATGAAGACCCCCCCCTATTCCAGAAGAGTCCTAATCCATACTGAAGTAAGAAATGCTGAAACTTAGGGGCCAAGAAAAATCCCCCCAGTCTACTCCCATAAGCTCACTCTCTTTTGGTCCAGTCACCTTTGTCCCAACACTGCTGTCCCTGCTTCATGGAACCAGATCATAAATTCAGATAGCTCCCCCATAGCTTCAGATCTTCAATCTGCAGGTTCCCATGTTGTGTCAAAATATGATCAAATTCGTATATTAGGCTTTTCTCTTGTCAACTGACTTGTCTTTTGATTATAGGGGTGCCATGACCTTTCATGATGGGTGGGAAAGGGATCACCCCTCCCTCCCCCTGGCTCCACTCCTCTAATGCCTGTCAGCTGCATAGGGAAGAATGTGGCAGTCATCCTGGCTCACAAATGACACCCTGTATAGAAGAGGTCACCACAGTCCCAATTGCTTTGATTTGTAGTAACTAGAAGGACCTTTAGAAATTATTAGTTTTGAGGGAAAATGGGAAAGGCTTCATGCAAATGCGCACACAATCCATAAGCAATCAAAAGAGATTGGAGGCACTGAGCGTGGTGGTGCATGCCCAGTAATCCCAGCAACTCAGGAGGCTGAGGCAGGAGGATTGCAAGTTCAAAGCCAGCCTCAGCAACTTAGTGAGGCCCTAAGCTACTTAGAGAGACTCTGCTTCAAAATAAAAATTAAAAAGGACTGGGGATGTGATTCAGTGGTTAAGTGCCCTGGGTTCAATCTCTGATACCAGGAGAGAGAGAGAGAGAGAGAGAGATTAGAGATGTTCTGAGCACCAGTGAGCAGCCTGCTTGTGGATTACATTGTGGAGATCACTGATGACTATTGGAAAATTGATCCAGATTCTACATCTTTTTTCTTAAACTGTTTGCATGATAGACTGCAAAAGCAGAAATATTTTGATGTTATCTCTCAAAATGTTTGACATTCAGTCAACAGCTAATTCTTGGCCTGCTCACTTGTTATATTTCACTTCCCCCTGAAGGATGTTCTCAAAGCCACCAGCTCAGTACTGAATGTCAAGTCATTTCTGGGTGCCACAATTTAGGTTAGGAATGTCCCCCGAAGGCTCAGATGTTGAAGGGACCACCTGATTAAAGGGTTTTCACTTGAAGGGCTAATTTGAATCAATTCATACTGTTGCCGGCACTCCCGGGTCCAGGTTCTTAGCATTCCGGACAAGAGCTCAGAAGGCAAGTTTATTGAAGCTTGATGTTACAAGTTGGGAGAGCAGAGTGGGCTCAGCTAGCAGGGTAACTGAAGGCCGACCACACGGTAGAGTTCTCTCTCTCTGTCTCTCTCTTTTTTTTCAAGAGTCATCTGGTTTTTGTTTTTCCTCCACTTAGTTGTGTTTGTGATGCTGGGGATCGAAGCAGGGTCCTCACACATTCCAGGCAAGCAAAGAACTCTACCTCTGAGCCACCTCTCCAGCCCTGGAGCTCTCTTTTGCTTTTTTAATTTTTATTTATTTATTTATTTTATTTTCAGGGCTGAGGACCGAACTCAGGGCCTTCTAAGCTAAATCCCCAGCCCCTATTTTTTATTTTTTAACTGAATATAGAACCTAGGGTTTTGACGTGCTCGTTCTGCCCCTTCACCCCCTCTCTGTACTTGGGATTGATTGACATCTTGATTGACAGCCGAACCTGACATGATTTCTTCTCTACTAAGTGCATAACCCCACCGCCCCTCGTAAAATGCAGAGAGTGGGAGCAGACCTCAAAGCTAAAGAAATGTCAAGGAGCAAAAGGTTCACTTCAGGTCAGCACCTGGAGGTTACTGCTCAAGCCCAAGATGGGGACTTTCCCTTTTGGTTCAGGAATTCCTTATTTGGTCGACTAGCTTCCTCCTGAGAACCGGGAAATGGCCCTTTTTCCCCTCACTGGAGGAGTGTTTGCCAGAATTTTAGGTGGGGCAGAGGGCCCTAGGGTGGCCTCTTCCTCTTTTCCATTCCTTCCTCTTGCCCCATCTACCTAATAACATTGCAAAGGGGGAGGTGAATTGCTAGGAAGCTTTCCTGCCAGCAGAGGACCCTCGGTTCATGGCAGAAACACAACTGTCAAAGTTTGGGCATCTCTTTGTCCATTTTCAGGAGGAAGGAGAATGAATGTTCCACGGGCAAGCAAACCGGGGCGGGAGAGGCAGGGAAAGGCACTGGCAAATCCCAGAGCTCTGTTCAACAACACCTGGTGTTTTTCCTGCAGCATTGTTGGAAAGCATTCAGTGCTCCCCAACCTGCTGCTACCCCAGCAAACAGCTGGCATTCCCCTCTTCAAGCTTGTGGTCAGCAAACAGGAGTCTGGAGTGAGATTGATCCTTCCGAATAGCCTGACTGACCCACATCCTACAGTTTTTAGATTCAGGCTTCCCACAGGAGCTGGGAGCTTCAGTCCTCCAGGGGAGCTGGTCTAGCACCTGCGAGTGGCCAGTCCTCCTGATACCTAGCCCAGCTCCCAGAGAGCTGTTGCTGTTTTTAGTCTTGATATTTCATGGCCATGTTTACAAACTCAAATCCTTTGTCTGCTTATTATTCAGTCATAAAGCCTAAATGATAGGACTCCTTAGGTGCCCTAAAGAAGTTAAAGCCTCCTGGGAGGACGGTTTCTTCATAAGCCTCTTTGCTTGGGATGAATGTGTCGATGTAGATGGAAGATTCACCTATGTAAACAAAATGGAGAGAGGCTGGTTTATGGTGTCCCTCTGCATTGTGTGGAACCTCACGTGCTTACGTGCTTCCCCGGGCTAGTGCTTTTTAGTTCATCATTATCCTTGATGTGTGAAAAGGGGACCCTTTTCTCTTGCCCAAACTCTAACCACAGCTGTACTGTCCTTTGGGTCTGAGAAGCAGGGAATGGGTAGAAAGACTTGTAAATTCCATTTGCGGTAAAAATAATGTCTTCTCTTGGAAACTGCAATCATTAGTTTATATGTAGATATTTCGACCTTTCTGTACTTTGAGGTTAGGAGAATAAATGCATTTAAAACCACTTTTGCTCTTGTCAAAGAATACTGAGTGTGTGTATCACTTTGCTAAGGCTACTGCAACAAAGATGGGGTGATTTAAACTACAGAAACATGGTTTCTCACTTTTTTTTTTTTTTTTTTTTGGGCAGAGGGGCTACTGGGAATTGAACACAGGTGCACTCTTACCACTGAGCTACACCCCTAGCCCCAGCCCTTTTTTATATTTTGAGAGAAGGTGAGAAGGTCTCACTAAGTTGCTGAGGCTGGCCTTGAACTTGGAATTCTCCTGTCTTAACCTTTTGAGTCACTGGGATCACAGGTGGGCGGCATCACTCCTGGCTGCTTTTTTAAAATAATTCTGGAAGCTGGGAGTCCAAGATCAAGGTGTTGGAAGGATTGGTTTCTCCTGAAGCCTTTCTCCTTGGCTTGTAGGTGGCCTTCTTATCCCTGTGTCTTTAAATGATACCTCTCTGCATTGAAGATTTCTTTTTTGTTTTTTAAGATTTTTTTGAAAAGGGAATCAATTTTATTAATTCTTTCATCTTTTTTTGTTTGTTTGTTTGTTTTTTGTCTGCTTAGTTGTGTGTATGGTGCTGAGGTTTGAACCTGGGTACTCCCACATGACAGGCAAGCACTCTAATACTGAGCCACCGCTCCAATCCCCAGATTTCGTCTTCTTATAAGAACACCAATCATACTGGATTAGGACTCACCCCAATAACCTCACTTTAATCTGATTATTTTGTGAAAGACCCATCTCTAAATATATTCACATTGTGATATTCTGGGGGTTAGCTCTGACATTTTTGGGGGGCACAATTCAGCCCATCACAGAATATCATCCATTACACTCCTCAGTGGCTGCTCTGTTAGGACCAATACTTCTGAAGAATTACTTTTTTTTTTTTTAGTACCAGGGATTGAACCCAGGGGTACTCAGCTACTGAGCCACATCCCCAACCCTTTTTATTTTGAGACAGGGGCTTGCTAAGTTGCTTAGGGCCTCACTAAGTTGCTGAGTCTGGCTTTGAACTTGTGATCCTCCTGCCTCAGCCTCTGGAGTCACCGGGATTACAGGTGTGCACCACTGCACCCAGTTGAAGAATTACTTTTAAGAACTCTCTTTCCCTGCCTCCCATGGTGATAAGGATAGAACCCAGGGCCTTGTACCTGCTTGGTTAGTGTTCTACCACTGAGCTATCTATATAGCTCTAAGAATTGCTTTTAAACCTACCCCCAATATTTTTTTCCCTTAAAAAGCCTGGACGATTTTACCTTACAGGTAGTATGAATTTTGCAACTCTCCTTATGTATTGGTTATGGGCTTTTTGTATCTAGAGCTAAAGTTTCAGCCCATGTTAATTAATTACTTTTGGGTACTGGAGGTTTAACCCAGCAGCACTTTACCACTGAACCGCATCTACAGCTCGTTTTGTTTTTTTAATTTGAGACAGGGTCTCACTAAGTTGCTTAGGGCCTTGCTAAGCTGCTGAGACTGGCCTTGAACTTGCAATCCTCCTGCCTTAGCCTCCCAAGTCCCAGAGATTACAGGTGTGCACCTCAATGCCAGGCCTCAGCCAGTGTTCAGAATAGCACATGGTTCTCAACCTTGAGCTTCTTTGGCATCATCCAGAGGCTGTTGAAACAAAGACCATTAGATTAGGCTGTGGAGCGAGGGCTGGTAGTGGGGTGGGGTTGCACAAAATTTGCATCTCAGATGATGCTGCTGGTGGTGGTGGAGTCGGGAGCAGTGCACCCATCTGCTTCACAGACTTCCCACTAGGGGGCGCCCTGGGCACGCCTCTGGATCAGGCTGTCACTAGATCCTACTGAATATTCTAGCTGTCCAGTCCCAGCTCACTCACTACCTGGACGCTAGGGACCTTCCCCACCTCTTATTGACACCTTTGCCCTTGTAGGATGTCCCTGTCCTTAAATTGTCATGTCCAATCTTGACTGCGGTATTTACATTTCAAATGTAATAAAATTTTAAATGAAATAAACCAGTAATGAATAAAATCAGTAATAAACTATAAGTCTTTATTTAAGGAGGAAACTTTTGGTACTCTTGGGACGGGCACATGCAAAATAGAGCTGAGGAATATAAAAGGATTTTACTTTTGCTCTCTTGTTCTTACATTGTGTTTGTCAGAATCAACAGAGGATCCATTTGCTTGTGAAATTAATTTCCTAACCACCCATCATTCTTCATTCTAACTCTTAGTTTCTGCACAGTGGGATGTAAGCTATTTCTATTTAAAGCTAAAATATATGCTTGCAATTGACAGGAAGATAAGGTTTAACTTGACTCAGCAAGATTAATCAAAGACCATGGTTGCTATTTTGGGAGAAAGGAAGCTAACTAAATATGGAACGAATTGTATCTATTAGAGAAATTGATATAATTAAATTGCAATTTTACAGTGAAGCAGTGATACAAGTAAGCATGACAATTAACCACAAGGGTCCTGAATAAATACTGTCTTCAGTAACTGTGTGCGGTTGGGGCTCCATGATTGAAGTCTTCAAAAAGTTTGTGAAGGGCTTGGTTGTGTTGTAGACCTATGAATTTTTGTCTAAGAATCTATTTTTTTTCTTTTTTGCCCCTCACTTGACGAGTGAATACAAAAGCTTTGGTACATATATACTATGGAATACTACTCGGCCATTAGAGAGGACGATATTATGTCTTTTGAAATCAAATGGATGGAGATGGATAGAATGATGCTTAGTGAAGTCTCCCAATCTCAGAGACTCAAGGGCCGAATGGTTTCTCTCATCTGTTGATGCTAGCATACATGGGGAAGCAGTAGGGCAGACGGCTAACCTAACAAAACTGCAAATTGAATGACTTTCAGAGCATTAGGGGGATGGCTCTATAGGATAC
>PVKS010038002.1:0-18242 GCA_004027875.1 Aplodontia rufa
TCGTGTAAGGTTGTTCAAAAAATAATAATAAATAAAAAAAAAAGAATCTATTTGGATCAAAAAAAAGAAAGAAAAAAAAAACAAAACAACAAAAAAACCAACTGCCTTTATGCATGTAGGGTGCTCCCATGTTTTTTTTTTTTCCAAAGAAATTTTTTCTTTTACACCCTTGAGCCCGAGGTGGGTGACATCTTGCCAGTTCCTGAGATGTCCTCAATCCATCTTTATCTTTCCCATTGTCTCTGGGCAAAGTCTTTAGAGGGTTTTTCTTTTCTTTTTCTTTCTTTCTTTATTTTTTGTGTGGCTGTAATGTCTTTAATAACCACACATTCCTTAGCCCCAGTTTTATTCAGTTTTCCAGCTACACTGCAAGTTTTTAAAATCTTTTTGCTCTTGATTTTCACAATAAACTTGGCTAAAAACTGCCAGAAATGTCCATGCCAGCCCCTGAAGGCTGTGGTGCCTTGAAAGATTCTCTTGCAGATTAATTAGTCTGTCACCTTTAAATTGAGCCTCAGAGAAGGTCTCGGGACATGACCAAAATGCAGACAACTTCACAGTTAGAACATAACATGATTGTCCTCTAGTTCAGCTTCCAATAGAGTCCTCCTTCTCCTCTGAAACCTCTTGAACCCAGTCTTTCTTGTCTAAAGTCCTATTGATGTTCTGGTCTTCTGAGCTGCCACGAGAATTGCTGATTGAGGTCCACTTACAACATTCCAAAAATTTTCTGTCTTGCATCGCTAAACTTTTTAAAATTCGTCCCACAAATTCCAAAAAGTTCCAAAAGCTTCTGAACCACATGGCCAGGTTAGTGACAGCTATGACCCCATTTCTCAGAAGCAATTTGTGTTTTGGTCACCTTTTTGCCACTATGACCAAAAGACCTGACGGGAACAATTTTGAGGAGTAGAAGTTTATGTTGGGGCTCACAGTTTCCAAGGTCTCAGTCCACTGATGTCTGACTCCATTTCGCAGGGCCCAAAGTGAGGCAGTACACCACAGCAGATGAGTACGGAAGAGAAAAGCAGCTAAGGATATCACACCAGGAACCATAAAGAGAGACAGATCTGCTCAACCAGGACAAAATGCCCACAAAGGCATACCCCCTGGCACCCACCTCCTCCAGCCACCTCTACCTGCCTACAGTTACCACCCAGTTAATTCCCATCAGGGAATTAACACATTGATTATATTAAGACTCTCAAAACTCAATCACTTCACCTCCAAACTTTCTTGAGCTTGAAAACACATGAGCTTTTGGTGGGGGGACACTTCATATCTAAACCATGACAACTTCCAAACCAATTCCACAGATCCAGTAGCACCCTCATACAAAAACCAGACAAGGACATCCAAAAGAAAGAAAACTACAGACATATATCCTTCATGAACGCAGATGCAAAAATTCTTACTAACATATTAGCAAACTGTATTCAAAAGTAAGTTAACAAGATTATACGTTATGATCAAGTTGGCTTCATTCCAGGGAAACAAGAATGGCTAAACATACACAAATCAATATATGTAACTCAACACATATATTAAAATGAAGGGCAAAAATCTCATGATTATCTCAATAGATGCAAAAGAAGCCTTTGACAAAATTGAGGGCCCATTTATCATAAAAACACTGAAGAAACTCTCACTGCTCCTATTCAATATAATACATAAAATTTTACCCAGGAAATTAGGCAAGGGAAATAAACAAAAACAACACAAATAAGAAGTCAAGTTGCAACTTCTTAAAGATGATATGATTCTATATTTAGAATATTAAAAAAAAACTCAACCAAAAGAATTTTAGAGCTGATAAATAAATTCAGCAAACTAGCAGGATACAAAAGCAAAGTTAAAAATCAATGATTTTAGAGAGACTTAATGGCCAAATGTTTTCTCTGATATGTGGAATCTAGAGTAAAACCTGAGATAGGATGAAAGTTAGCTAAGTTTAATTAATAAACTGGGGGGACCATAACTATGAAGGTGGGGGGAGAAGGGAGGGAGGCAAGAATGATGGGAGGGTAAGAGGGATCATCTATACAGTTGGGAATATTTGACTCCCATGAGAAACCAAACTATACACAGGCAGGCAGGAAAACTCATAAATTTCAAAAATTAATATACACATATATGCTCATTTATATCTATAGCATGGGAATATTACAGAGGAAATGTGAGATTGGGAATGGATGAAACAGGGGAGATCCTAGACTAGGATTGGCCTTAACTTACTTTCTCAGCATCCACGAATGCATGAATGTGGACCAATGACTACCTCCAATATGTAAGACTATGTCAAACATATTTTAAAAAATCAATGGTTTTTATATACATCAAGAATGGACCCACTGGAAAAAAATCAAGTGTTATGGTTTGGATGTGAAGTGCCCCCCTAAACCTCCTGTTAATGCAGGAATATCTGTGGGGAGCTATGACCTAATGAGTCCATCCTAGTTTGAATGGCCCTACAGGATGGTAGCTGTAGGCAGGTGGGGCATGACTGGAGGAGGTGGGTCATTGGGGGCATGCTCTTGAAGGGTGCATATTCCCTGTGACCCCTCCTGCTATCTGCTTCCTGCCCCACCGTGAGCTGAGCAGCTTCCCTCTGCTGGGCCATTCCTCCATGATGTGCTGCCTCACTTGGGCCCACAGCAATGGAGTTGGCCATTTATGGACTGAAACCTCCTAAAACACTGAGCCCCAAATAAACTTTCCCTCCTCTAACTTGTTCTTGTCCGGTATTTTGTTCATAGCATGAAAAGCTGACCAAGACATCAGGAAAATGATTGCATTCACAATAGATCCCCAGAACTAAAACATTTAGGAATAAGTCTAACCATGAAGGTGAATAAAAACTGCAATGAAAATTACAGAATGCTGAAGAAAGAATTGAAAAAGCATTAGAAGATGGAATGAATTCCCATGCTCTTGTATTGGCAGAATTAATATTATTAAAAAATTGCTCTATTACCAAAAGTGGTCTACAGAGTCAATGAAATCCCCATCAAAGTATCAATGACAGCTTTCACAGAACTAGCAAAAACAGTCCTAAAATAAATATGGAATAATAAAAATTCCAGAATAGCCAAAGCAATTCTGAGAAAAAAAAATAGCAATGTTGGAGGCATCACAATGCCTGACCTCAAATTATACTATAGAACTATAATAACAAAAACAGAATGGGACCGGCATGAACACAGACACACAGACCAACCCAACAGAACTGAAGACTCAGAGACAAACCCACAGAGACAGGTATCTGATTCTTGACAAAGGGTCAAAAAAACACAACTTGGAGAAAAGATAATCTTTTAAAAAAAATGGTGCTAGGAAAACTGCATATCCATTTGTGGAAGAATGAAATTATATCCCTATCTCTCACTCTGCAAAAAAAGTCAACACAAAATGGATCAAAGGGGGCTGGAGCAATGACTTAGCTGTAGAGTGCTTGCCTGGCATATGTGAGGACCCAGGTTCAAACCCCAAAACTAAGGGTTGAAAAAACAAAAACCAGATGAAAAAGAATAAGTAAAATTGACTCTTTATTGCTCTTTCAACAAACAGATCAAAGATCTATGAATTAGACAAGAAATTTTCAACAGTTAGAGGGGAACATAGGGTCACCATTCCAACATGTAGGCACAGGCTATGCTTTTCTCGATAGAACCACTAAAGCTCAGGAAACAACAGTGAGAATTAATAAGTAGTATGGAATCAAATTGAAAATTCTCTGCACATCAAAGGAAACAATTAAGAACATGAAGAGAGAACCTACAGAACGGGCAAAATTATTTGCCACCTACTCTTCTAAAAAAGGATTAATATTTAGAATTTAAGAACTTGAAAAAACTTAATAGCAACAAACCTCAAATAGTCCAATCAATTAGGAGCCAAATGAACTAAACAGACATTTCTCAAAAGAAGAAATACAGAAGGCCAAACAATATATTTAAAAACTTAAACAATGCTAATAATCAGGGAAATGCAAATCAAAAGTACACTGAGATTTCATTTCAATCCAGTTAGAATGGCAATCATCAAGAATACAAGTAGAAATAAATGCTGAGGAGGATGTAGGGGGAAAGGAACTCTTATGAACTATTGGTGGGACTGTAAATTAATACAACTGCTATGGAAATCAGTATGGAGGTTCCTCAAAAGACTAGGAATGGAGCCACCATCTGACCCAGCTATGCCACTCCTCAGTATCTATCCAAAAGAACCAAAGTCAGGGTCTTTCAGACCCACATTTCATAACATGGTATGCGGCACTGTCCAAAACCAATCCGGGCCAGAGGCACAGGAGCATGAGTTATCTAGTTCTCAGGGTTTTGAGCTGAACAGAGAAGGGCAGAAGATAAAACTGGGTAAAATGAAAGGAGATCAATTATCACAAAGGAATCCTACACCTTTTAAGTCTTGCTGAGATGGATGGGTGCTGAAAATTCCACCGAAATAATAACAACATTCATACCACTGATCACAGTGCCCATACTAACAATAACAGTCACATATTACTCAATATACGCCCAACACTTTAATAAGTACCTTACAGGCACTTTCCCACTTGTTCTTCAAAACAGCCAAGACAGTAGGTACCATTATTATGTTCCATTAACAAATGAAGAAACCGAGGCTCAGAGATAAAAGAACTTGCCCAAGGTCACACTCCTGGCAAGAGAGAGAGTCAGGATTGAAAGCCAGGTGCTCTGACTGCAAGGCCCTCACTCTCTCCCACCACTCATCTGAGTCAGGAGAGGGTTGGCTGCTCACTGCCTCCTAGCCTTGGAAAGTCAAATACCGCAGCAACGTGATTCCCTGGGAAGCTTCCTCAATGTTTTCTTAACAACCCTAACTGCACCTGAAAACAAGTAAACATTAAAAAACTGAGTGCTTTTTGTCCCCCCCCCTACACACCAGGAAGTCTAGACACCTGCTTTTGTATATTTTCTGGAGGGGGAAAAATAGACTCATTGTATGAAATTTATTTCAAGCAGTTGGAGAGGTTTTAGAAAGATAGGTTACGTTTGCAATTCAGCAATGAGACATAAATGTTTAACACTAGGTCTTCCTCCTTACCCACCCTTCCCCTACGGATGCTTTGAATAATGCAAAGTCTGTTTTAAGCTCTGCTGATTTACTCAAGAAAAGGGATCAGACTGTTTTGAAATATTGTTCGTTCAGTCTGGAGGACAGGAGCATTAAAACACAGGGTAAAATTCACTTCCTGTCAGCTGCTCCTGAAGACTTCATGGGCTCATTACACTTAATAAAAAAACATGAGCTGTAAATAATACCTGGTTTAAACTGCATTTTATATCAGAGGAACTAAACATTTGGAAGACCATTTCGTTCTTTCTAGGGAGCACATTAAGCCCATTGTGCATCGGATGGCCATTTCCTGCCTCTTTGCTGAAGTCCTACTGTGTGTTAGGCATTTTACCATCAGTTTGATATCCATGAAATGATTGGTACTCAAATTTTTGATCTATAAAACCGCAATTTCTTAGGGTTCCACCTATAAGATACATTACATAGTGTATCTTCTAGTACTTTAACAACTGATTACATACGGTTTGTTTTTTGTTTTGTTTTTTGATTCCAAGTTCATTAGGATTTCAGGACCAGGAGGACAGAAACTCAAGGACTTTATCACCTCTCAGTACCTAGTGCCCAAAACACGGCTATCATATAGTAGGTGCTTATGGATCAATGGGTGGATGAATGGATGAACGGATGAATAGGTGGGTGAATGGATGGATGGATGGATGGATGGATGGATGAGTGGTGGGTGGAAGGACAGGAAATGAAGGCCATTCAAGTGCTCAAGCTAGGCTTGGAATCCAGGTCTGTGTGTTCCTGTGACTATGGGCAAAGCCCATATAAGGCTTATGATTAATTAAAAGCACAGTGGCCTTCATCTAAAAGTCACACCCTATGTCTATGGATATAGATATCCCATGGTGACAGTCAACGGCCTGCTCCACCCTTCTCCAGCCCTATGTTTGGGACAGCAGATCCCAGAAGCAGGGCAGCACTGCTGAAAAGGGTTCCAGAATGCTCTTGAACCTGGGAAGAAGGAGAGGAACAGAATAGCCAGAGGTCACTAGGAAGGACAAAGAGGAAGGACAAACATCAAAACCCAAGAAGGCTCCAGAGGAGGGGAGGCCCACAGTGTCACGTGCAGACATGTGGCGCTGGGTCCACAGAATCCCCATCAAGCCACAATGTTCCACTCAGTGGAGTCTCCAAGGGTTAACCAAGAACAGGAAGCAGGTGAACAGAGCTAGGGAAATAAACCTGGAGGAGGAGGAAGAAGGGTCAGCAGCTCCGATGGAATCGTTTTGCTGGATGAGTAGCTCATGAGGTACATCAGGAGTCACATGAACAAACGGGCAGGGCTGGAATGTGCTCTGACTTTAAAGTGAAAGTCGCCCACCTTGCTATGGGTGTGGGAGGCGGGACTTGAAGAACACGGAGGCCCCTCTCTGCGCTGGCACATGCGCCTGTCTTGTAAGAGGACCTTGGAGTCTTACACAACCACCTTGCTCAGATTAAGAGTTTAGGGAGACTGCATTCCCTGCCTGGGAAAGTGCCACAGGAGGACCTGGACACTGAGGAAGAAAAAAAATCCTGGATAGGAAGATCAGAGCCCAGAGGGTGCTCACCTGCACTCCAGGGGCTTTCTGCACTCAGAACTATCCTGGTCGCTTTGGAGCAAGCAGGTGCTGCAGCCAGGGGTAGGTGCTCTTACCAGGAGGAAAAACACACAGGGAGCCTCAGAAAGAAATCTTCATTTGTCCGAATTAGCTCAGCAGCTTTATCAGCTTCTCCACCGAGAGGCAAAGCCGCAGCCACTCCATAAACCGACCCCTGCATCCCAGACCTGGGGAGCAACCCCTCCCTGCTTCCACCACTCTCTCCCCAGGGCTCCAGGACCCCAAGAGGAGCCCATCACTTTCATGCTGAGTCCATGCCCTCACCCATCCTTGGCACTTACACCAGGAACATCCCTTAGGTTTTGCAGATCATTAGCCAAGATTCCCTTTGTCCCATTTTCCCAACAGGGTCTGTGCTTACACTGGCTTTTGGATCTAAGCCAGGGTCTGATTTTGAGCCTTTTGCTCGCCTGGAATGTGAATTCAGACCTCATTCAGCAGGTTAATGCAAGGGACACTTCTATTACCCAGGCTGCATGCCAGGTGCTGAGACATCTCATCACGGGGTCTGCCTCCTCAGCCTCTGCATTATAGCCTACCGCCCTCTCTTCTTCCACTTTGGAACTCTGAAATTTGGCTCTCCCAGACACCCCTCTGTTGAACCTGGCTCTCTCCTACATTTCACGTCTTTCTAATAACGTTTTTCTCATACTCTGAGTCAAAAGGTTTTGTTGTTTTGTTTATCCTTTCCAGAAAGGTTAGGATGTTTTTCTGAGGGTCAGATGTAATTCCTGCTGTCCTTAAAGTCACACCTGCTCTGCCTCAGAATACACTGTTGTTACTGTTAAGGCACATTTTGTTCATTTACTTAGGAAGACTCTGGTACCCTTATGGCTCATTCTGGGATAGTGTGTGCCTAAAATTCCTATAGGAAATGGATATTGGAATATTCGTGACGACGCTAAATACAGCATTTGGTCAGGGAGTTCATGGGTGGCCAATGCTAGTTGTTTTATATATCCATTCCTTCATTCATTCATTGAGTACCTGTCATGTATCAAACCCAGTTCTGTACAATAAAACAGCAGCAACAAAAGATAAACAAGGTAAAAGCAACTCTTATTGCTCAGTTAGGTGAGAGAAACAACAGACAAGTAGTCAAATGAATGAGTATGCTCATTTAAGAAAGTAATGAGACAATAGAGATGATAACTAAATAGATTAAGAGAGAGGTAGAAAGCCACGCGTGGTGGCACACACCTGTAATCCCAGTGATTTGGGAGGCTGAGACAGGAGGATTCCAAGTTCAGGGCCAGCATCAGTAACTTAGTGAGGTCCTAAGTAACTGAGCAAAACCCTGTCTCAAAATAAAAACTGAAAATGGGCTGGGGATGTGGCTCAGTGGTTAAGTGGCCCTGGGTTCAATCCCTAGTACCAAAATAAAAGAGAGAGAGAATGAGGAGAATGAGGTAGAAGGACAGAAATGTGCAGGAGGTCTACTTACCGCCATCCACAGAGAGCAAAGCAAGGTAAATCAACCTTACTAGCTGGGAGTTTTGGTTTTCTAACCCAATACAAAGTCTTAGGGAGTTAGTCTGAACTCTGTATACTGATATTGCATCTCATAGTGAGGAAAGAAAGAGCAGATGCCAGCCGCAGAGGGCAGAAAGACCAAGGGAAAGGCTGTGCCAAGAAGAATACACCTGTCAACTGGGCTGGAGCGTGTGGGAGCTGGCCAAGGGTCAGGGAGTACCTTTCCAACCAGACCTCAGCCTGGACAGTGGCAGTACCCTCCAATGAAGAAACACACAGCTCTCCACAGAAATCAACAGGCAACCATCCTAGCGAGAAGTGCCGGAAAACAGGAGGCTTTGGAATTGGAGGCCGCTATTAAGTCTCTCAAGGTGCTCCCGTTTGCACCCTAGTGTAGGAAACTGGGGACTCCCTGCTTGAACATACACTGCAGGGGTGACTTGGAGCAGAGTAACTGAACACCCAGCCAGTGTGAAAAGGACCCTTGCTAAAGTCAAGGGAAGAGGCCTGGGCCCAGGTGAAGAGGGCTGAGAAGGTGTGGGGCGCTCATTTCTGAGTGCATCACACAAGTTCCTGCCCCCATTGAAAACATTATTCCTTGAGGGAACTCTTTGAGCAAGTCCACTCTTATTTTAGAAAAGCTCAAGGAAGACAGAGTTAGGATATCCCTTCTAAAGATGGAGCAGAGAAATATAAAGGACCCCACTGAACAGTAATGCGTAGCAAGGCTTTTGTGGAAGGAGAGACAGTTTCTGTACAAAATTTACAGAACCTGAAGGAAAGAGGGATGCTGGAAAGAATGGGACAGTTTTCAAATTAGGAAGATGTAGGGTTGAGAGAAGGTAATTAAAGGAATCACTTAATATAGTTACAGGAACACTAACAATGGCAGCCTGTGATCTTGTTGGCATTTGCTGTAGATCATGCTAAGGGTTTAATATTTGTGGCATGGGATATTCTGATTTTAATGATTCTTCTAAAATGGAAACTGACTTTCAGATCATTTAAGGAATATCCCTGGACTGTACAGCTATGAAACAGCGCAGACACAATCCACCCAGAGCACCTGGCTCTGCGTATTGAGGAGGTGACTGACCCACCCAGTGGGATCCCGTGACCACTTTTATTTAAAAATCACTGAAGACCTCAGAGATGAGAGTTTCCCGGACATGCAGGACATGCTTGTGGGTTTAAACGGATTTAATTCTGCATTTCAAAAGCTCCTTGCGTGATTTTTAAATACGCTCTGCTTTAGGAGATCAAGTAAGCTGGAATGGAGAACTTCTAGGAACCTAGGGGCTTGAAATCAGAAAGAGCAATCAAAAAATAAATCTAGGGGCTGGAGCAGTTGCTCAGTGGTTACGGCGCTTGCCTGGCATGTGCGAGTACATGGGTTCAAACCCCAGCACCCACATACACAACTATGTCAGAGCAATGAAAGCCATGTGAAAAATCCAATAAAAATTCATCTGTCTTTCCTTCTCTCTCTCACTGTCCTTCTCTCTTACAAAAAAAAAAACCTAAATAAAATTGATTTAAAAATAATAAATAAATCTAGCTAGCTCAACACTTGCAGAAGAGATGAGAGAGGAGGACAAGGCCCGCCCAGACTGACTGGAGGTCTCCATGTACACAATGCTAATGGCTGTTTATATGGATGTGACTGGGGGTAAACAAAGATGTCTCTTCCTGACTTTCCCAGAGACCTGAAGGAGCAAGCTGAAGTCAGGAGGCAGACTGGAAAGGAAGCGTGTACAATGAATAAGGAGGACACAGGCTTCTCGGAACCAAATTCTCCAACTCAGCAGGGATGAACCTCAGGGAGCAGGAAATAGAAATGGAGAGATGGTCAGGGACCCAGGGGTGCTCGGTGGAAAGGCTACCCAAGCTCCTCTTAAATTTCCCAGTGATCTCTAAGGGCAGAATAGGCCGTGGGCATGGCTGGCATCCTCACTGATGAAATGACAGCTTCGTGCCTCAGGAAGAGAGGCCTGAGAGTCTTCCCTGGTCCTGAAGCCTCCCCAAGAGAAAGGCAAGGGGCTGAAAGGGCTGTCCAGGTCTTGGCCTTGCCTCATTCCCAGGCTCTCCTGCTGGAGGGTCTTGGCTCTGAATCTGACTCTCTAAGTTCTACACAATGTCCTTTGTGCCACTGGTTTCATCAAAGAGCTGAACCTCCATCAGGCCACTGTAGTCTGTGGGCAGGAGGCAACGTGAGGTGAAAAGGAGGTGAGCTTTCATCCTCCTACAGAGGGCTGCTGGGCTGTGGGTGGAATAGTGGGCCATTGTGGGGAGGGGCTCCTAGGCCACTAAGGGACTAGAGAACAAGGAGGGCTAAAGCAGCTAGAGCAAATCCCCTCTCTGGAGGAGGATGAAGCAGCACCCCCAGACCCTTGCCTCTGCTCTTGGAGCAGGGCTACTCTTTTCCTGGTCTTGCCATGTTGGGAGGGAACATCTCAGTTTGAAGGAGACATTTGGAAGGCGTGGCCAAGGGCAGAGTTTTACAGCTGGCTGGTTCCAGTCAGAGCACTTGGGTTACACACCAGCATGGGGACACTCACACGCTCCAGGTGCACACCACATGACCCAGACCAGACTCAGCCCCACAAACCCAGACTCACGTCTGAGACTAAATGCTTATTGGTTTGAGGAGTCCATACAGGGTCCCTTTAGGGGGACCGGGCTTTGAGGTGGGTTTTGGTGGAGTAAACTACCTAATATGTCTGCAGATTTGCACAGAGGTGGCCCTAGCTCCCAGGTGGTCCCTCTCCAGCTGTCATATGTCAACTGAGGAGAATCCCTTGAGCTCTCCATATTACTCAGCCGATATGCTGTAGCTCATAACCAGGCTCAAATGTCTGCCCCCTTGGACTTTGTTAATTCTCTAAGCACAGCAGAGAGCACCCACCAGGCCACTCAGATACAGGCTCTTCATTGCTTGGGATGCTTTATGTCTCCCTAAGAGGCTTCAACTGCCCTTATTTAAAAATAAGTGTGTATGTGTGAGTTTACGTGTGCAATCACATGTATGTGTGAAAGAGCAAGAGGGAGAAACAGGGAAGACAGAGTGGACACTCACCACACTGACCTTTCCAGGGGCCCAAAGGCCAGCAAGCCCAGCACAGCAAACAGACCACATGGAGACATTTCCAAGGGGAGCAGCACACATGGACTCCACAGAAACAAGGCAGCCTTCACTGCCTCATGAGCCCACCTGCAGCTCTTCCACACTGAGCAGTGCTTGCTTCCGCATCCCCATTCCCAAAGAGCGCTTGAACTAACATGAATAGTTCCGGATGGTCCTTATGGCCAAAGCAGCAACATGATGGTTAGGACCTGCTCAGACAGAGCTTGGCCTGATGTCCACCAGTGCCAACCTTCAAGGGAACAGGGACGGCAAGACCATCCGAGAGGGTCCCTGAGGAGGTCCACCACTTTACCAGTGGCCTGGACTTGTGTGAGATCAGGGTGGCAGCCAGGTTGATGATGCTGTGTGTTAAAGGCAAATGAGTGATTGAAATCTTGGCCAAAAGGAGCACTGCTGCTTATCAGTAAATGATGGAGTCACAGAGAACAGGAGCCAGGAGGGAGGCAGCGGGACACACGAGAACGGGGCAAAGCTGGCGTGGGAACAGAGAGGCTGCAAACCCAGGAGGAAAGCAAAAGTTTCCATCAGCAGGGACAGGGAGGAGAAGGCAGCATGGAAAAATACAAGACGAGTGAAAAGCAGTTTATGCGGTCTTGGCCACGGCTGCAGAAGAGGGAGTATCAGAGACAAGGCGACAGAACAGAAATGTCCTCTTAGGGACAGCTGAAGGTGGCTAAGTGACCTGGGTAGCTAAATTGCTCGCTTCCACTAGTACTGGTCACTGAAGGTGCTAAGGACACACAATGAATAAGAAAGACATGTAATCTCCTTTTTCTTGAGAAGCAAGAAAGATTTACTGAAACATATGTACATTTCAGAGGACAGAAAGAAAGAGCAAGTTACAGTCAGGACCCTAAGCTATGCCTTCCATTACAATCTGTATCTGCACCAAGCAAACTTCCAAAAAAAGTCCTCTGCTCAGTTCACATACAAATGAGAAATCACCATAGCTGTCCTCAATCCAGTGGACTTATCAGCCAGTCAGTGCCCCTTAGAGGAAAGAATTCTATTCTGGTGTATACTCCTTTTATAAACTTTGTGTGTATATAAGAAAAAAAGGTCAGGGACTATTTAAAAACGGAGCAAATAGCATGATAAGTCAGGATAATTTTAATGAAAGTAAAGAGGAACTGGGAACATGGGGTATGTGATCTATTTATTCAGGCATTATTGAGAGTAGTGACCGTGAAGGCTTCCCCCGGAGGTCACGCATGTTAGTCTTAAAGGATGAGTTGAGTTTACCAAGCAGAGGGAAGGGAGTCAGTTTTGACACTGGAAGGAAATTGGTGGAGGAGTGGTTGGTTATATAGTCAAATGCTCAAAAGCTCCAGAGAACATGGTGTGTTAGTGGAAATGAAAGAAGTACAATACAGGGAAGAACAGTTTCTGAGGTCATGGTAATGGTGAGAGGCAGGCACAGGTCAGGTTGTATATAAGGGGCTCTGTCAGTCATTCCAATGTGTCTAGACCTGGTCTTATAAGAGGGAAAAGACTTCTCTTCCTTCCCTGGTCATGCTGGAGATGGAGGGCTTTCCAAATGGGCTGTGTAAGTGTACAGGAGGACACAAAACTACAGGGAAGGCAGGATTATCTAAAGTCATGGCCTCCACATTGGGGAAGGGATAGCATTTTCAATCAATGGTGCTAGAGAAATTGGGTATCCACATACAGAAGAATGGAACTTGGCCTTCCCTGATCTCTCACTGGTTACAAAAATCAACTCAAAATGGATTAAATATTTAAATGTTAGACCTGAAACCATGAAAGCACCGAAACAAAGCACAGAGAAATGCTTTAGGATATTCGAATGGGCAAGGACTTTTTTGGACAAGACCCCCCAAAGCACAGAAAGTAAAAGCAAAAACATACAAATGGGATTACAATGAACTAGAATGCTTCTACACAACAAAGGAAAGAATCCTTAGAGTGAAGAGAAAACCTACAGGAAGGGAGAAAATATTTACGAATTACACATCTGAGAAGGGGTTCATATCCAGAATAAATAAGGAACTGCAAAATTCAATACAAAAAATATCCACATTAAAATATGAGCAAGAGGCCTGCGTAGACATTTCCCAAAAGAAGAAATAAAAAATGGCCCAAAAATACATGAAAAATGTTCAACATTACCAATCATCAGGGAAATGCTAATCAAAAACACAACGAGACAGCACCTCACCCCCAGCAAGAATGGCTGTTATAAAAAAGACAAAAGATATGGAGATACGGAGAAAAGGGAACACTTGAGTATCCCTGGTGGGACTGTCAATTGATACAGCCATCAGGGAACAGCATGAATGTGCCTCAAAAAACTAAAACCAGAACTACCAGCAATTCCACTTCTGAGTCCATATCCAAAGAATTAAATCAATATGTGGAAGACACATCTGTATTCCCATGTTCAAAGATGCTCCATCCACAATAATAAGAACCAGAAACAAGCTAAGTGTTTGTCAACTGATGAATGGTAAAGGAAAATGCAGTACAGATAGAATGGAATAGAATGGAATACTATTCAGCCACAAAAAGAACTCCCATCATATGTGACAACATGGTCGGAACTGGAAATAATTACATTGAATTAAATAAGCCAGGTACCAAAAGACAAATACCATATGATCCCACTCATGTTGAATATCAAAATGTTGAATTTATAGAAGTTGAGAGTAGAATGGCAGCTCCCACTAGGAAGAGTAGGAAGAGGGAGAAGAGGACGAGATGGGGAGAGTTTGACTGATGGTTACTGAGTTACAGTTAGGAGTAAGAAGTACTGGTGTGCTACTGCACAGTAGGATGAATACTGGCAACAGTTATATGCTATGCACTTCAAAAAAAGCTAGACGAGAGGATTCTCAACGTTTTCACTGTGAAGAAATGATAAAAGTTTGAGGGTATTAATACATTCAACCCAAGTTAATCATTATACAATATATACATGCAGGAAAACATCACATGGTACCCCATCAATATGAACATTTTCATGTTTTATGTATCAATTAAACAATGAAACAATTAAACTTGAATAAAAATAAAATTGTAGTACTCTCTACTTTTTCCTCACTTGCTCACAAGAGATAGAAATGAGAAACTCACCAATTGACTAAAGGTCTGGTAAGTCACTCCCTCCTCCCACTTTATTTTTGGGACAGGAAATGGCTGTATACAGGAGTGGAAGAATGGGACCCTGGAAATCCTGTTTAAAAACCATCTTTTGCAATGATGTGGAATACCTCATAAGCAGGTCTGAAGAGGTGACTGATTGCTTGATTGATGGAGCCACAGTTCATGGAAGCCAAGCAGTTCCCTTTGAGCTCTGTTCAATCTCATTTTGGGAGATCTCAAGAGGGAGTGCTGAGGTTTGTTTATGCTTTGATTTCTTATCCCTGCTCCCCTAGTCTTTCTACTGACGCAGATGCAGCTTTTATAGTCTCCGTGGAAGGTCATGGTGGGAGTGAGGGTCACCTTAACATATGTGCCTCCCCAGCAACAAGCCAGGGACCAAGAGTGAGAAATTCTGAATAACTCCCGTTCTGGAGTCGGAGACATCTGCATTGAAATCTCAGCACTAAGTCTTCCTAACTCTGTGACCCTAGGTCATTTACTTCCTGTCCTGCTCTTCAGCATTCTCATCTCTAAAATACAGATTATCATCATATCCCTCAAGGGACAAACATGGTGAGGATTGAGTTTGTGGAAGCACACAAAAGTTTAATATAAGATCAAGTCAATACTCAATAAATGATAGTTTGCACCAATTTTCATGATACTACAACTGTGACTATTATTAGAATTTGAGTTAGTAGGAAAATCTTCAAGTCTTAAGGTTGAGGTGAACCACACTTACTAATAGATAGTTGACTGCATAAATAAATGCTGATGTGGCCCAACACATATTTTGGCTACCTGATGCTCAAAGCTTGCAAAGTGACTGTAAAACCATGTGCCTGTCACATAAGCAAGCAACACCATCAGAAACGGGTGGAGCTGCCAAAGACTGTGTTAGCTTCACCTTCACACTGGTGGTGGTGGTATTAGGGTGTAGCATGAAACAGAGAGCATGAAGTGGGAAAAGTGCAACGTGTCCTCACAATTCATGGGAAGTCACACGCACGCTTCAATGAATGGCAGAATGACGAGGAGTGCCACAGGGAGTTGGGGGAGCTGTCATTCCAAACACAGTGACATGGGACACTTTCCATACATCTCAGCACCTGGTGAGATCTTTATGGTGCTAGGAATTCCACACCTATATATTTCACAAGACAAGAGTAAAGCTAGGGCTTTTTATATACTTTGGCTTCCTGAGTGCTTGTGATGTTTTTCAAATCAGAGCTGCTGAGAAACCAAAGTCTTGAAAGCATCCACCTAAGCACCAGGGATCTGGGAATGGCACAGAGAAAAGACTGCTGAGATGCCACCAGAGAGAGGGCAGCATTTAGTCCAGGTGTTGAATGCAGGTAGCCACCTATGGTTTATGCACATACCTTTACCAAACTGGTCTTATGCCATGCATTCTCTGGGGTCTTGCCTTTTATTTTTGAAAATGTATTTTGGAAATTGTGATGGTTATTTTTCTGTTAACTTGACTGGATTAAGGGATACCCACACAGCTGGTAAAACATTAGTTCTGAGTGTGTTGTTAAGACTATATCCAAGGGGTTGGGGATTTAGCTCAGGAGCAGAGCACTTGCCTAGCATGAGCAAGGCCCTGAGTTCAATCCTCAGCCCTGAAAAAAAAAAAAAAAAGATTACATCCAGATGAGATTAGCATTTGAATCAACAGACTGAGTAAATCCACCCTGACCAACATGTGCGGGCATCATCCAATCCACTGAGTAATTATAGAACCAAACAGCAAAGAATAATCCACTTTCCTGTCTGAGCTGGGCCACCCATCTTCTCCTGCCCTCAGACTTCAGTGCTCCTACTTTCTCAGACCTTGGAACCTGGATGTGAGACTTTGGACTGAATTATACCACTGACTTTCCTAGTTCTTTAGCTTGCAAATGGCAGACTTTAGGAATTTGGGCTTTCATACTTGCACAACCCAATTTTCATCAAACACACATACAGACCATACACATACAACGATGACTTACCTAATACACATTTGATTACATATCAATAAATATGAACCATCAACTCTCTAATTTGGAGCTGCATAGGGTTCTATTGTAGTGTGCAAATACCTTTTGCCTAAATATAAATCGTTACCTACCTTTTAGCCAATGTGAATAAACTATGCTGCAGTAACAAAAAGCCCCCAAACCCTAGTGGTGTATAATACTTAAGGGGAGGCACCCATCCAAGATTGTGATAACATGCCAAAGTGCCCTCCAGAGAGATTATACCAATTTTTAGTCTCAACAGTAAGAAGACCATTTTTCTATGCTTTAGGGAAGAAAAGCACAAGAGAAGCTCACTAAAAAGCAGTCATGTTATTGATGCCCCTTCCTCTTACCCTCAGCCTCATGTTTTATCATCTTCCTCCTCATGGAAACAAGGCATTCTCTAAAGACAGCCTCTTTGCAAACACTGATCTGCTTTCTAATTATACTATGTCATGTTGGTTCCAGACCCTTGGTTTCAAGAAGGATGATTCCCAGGAGGTCTGGCCTGCTGGCAGAAGACAGGCTCTCCAACTCCATCCTTCTTACCATGCAAATATGTGCCTCTTTCTGCCAGCAAGACTTTTATTTTCATAACTTTGTCATTAGCTCTGTGCAGAACTGTGAGTGGAGAAGATGAAGAGGAAGAAGAGGGAGAAAAAGATGACACAGAGGACATTTTTCAAAAATCACCTCCTTTCATTCTGAAGTTTTAATTACCACAGATGACTTTTATCTCCAAGGAAACCGCCTCAGTTCCAAGAACATATGCTCCCAGCCTCATTTGACCTGCACATGGCCATGGGAGAAAACGAAATGCAGGACCTAAGCTACTGAAGAGCCATAAGGAAATCATTTCACCAGCAGATAGCATCTGTCCACATAAAGTGCTTGGGATGCCCCAGCAACAGTGACATTTTCCAGGAACCAGACAGACGTTGCTTGTGTTTTCCAGTGTTTGGGGCAACTGATGGTCCTCTGCATGTGTCCTCCATCATTGTCACAGTTCCCCTCTCTGGGCCAGCGGGAGTCCCAGTACCTACAGCTTCCCTCCACTCTCCCTCAGGGTATCCTCCATACCCTCCTGAGTCACTCTGTGTAGGTTTGCACCCTGATTTATCAGGGGCCATGGAGAATAGGCTCAGAGAATTCAGGGTTCCAACCTCAGCCACTCAGCTTCCTAATGGTGAGCTCAAGGAAATATTCTTTCTGATTCACACTCTAACAAATCTGAGAGGTAGCAGCTCTCCTGCTGACATGAGCAGATTGAGGTTATGATGCAGCTCATGCGAGGCACCATCAAAGGATCTGACACAGAGGATTGCACAACGTCTTCACATACCCACTCTCTCCACTCTCAGCCCATCCTCACTATCTCACCCAACATAATTGCCTTCTACTGCCTTCTGCTATCTCTATTTTCACCTCTTAAGTCCTACAGTGCATGCCCAATGAAAATATGTCCTGCATTCATTCATTCCATAGTATTCTGTGGAGGTCCATAGACCCGACTGGTTAATTTTGGCATCTAGCAGGCCTAGTGTGGTGATTCTGGAAACAGAAGTTATCAAATGTGTGGTCATGAGGAAGTCATCAAACATCATGAGCCTTAATTTCCCCAGCTAAAAAACAAAAAGAAGATCTGCTCCATCAGAAGTCATTCTAAAATCTGAGTTTGGACAAATTCATCTGGGAAGATCGCTTAAATGAATATTCCTTGACTTTCCACATTTACAAAGCTCTGGGGTGGGACCTAGATGATTTTATTTGTAACCAAACCTCCATGGGATCTAC
>PVKS010038003.1:0-18239 GCA_004027875.1 Aplodontia rufa
GGGGTGTTTAATCACTGAGTCACATCCTCAGCCTTTTTATATATATTTTTTGAGACAGGGTGTGTGTGTGTGTGTGTGTGTGCGCATGCACGCTCGCGCGTGCAGGGTTTTAACCCAGGGGCACTTTACCATAGAGCTACATCTCCAGACCTTTTTATATTTTATTTTGAGACAGGGTCTTGCTAAGTTGCTCAGGGCCTTGCTAAACTTGGGACCCTTCCAATTGCTGGGATTACAGGTGTGCTCCACCACACCCAGCTGTTTCTGCCTAGTTCTGATGTGGAGAGGGTAGCGCTACTTTTAGAGCTTGAGCTACGTACGCTGCTATGTATCCAGTCAGAAGTAGAAGCAGTGAAATGGACTGTATGTTAAAGATACTCAGTTTGCCACAGAACATTCATTAATGTACTGCACATAGCTTTATGTCCAACCCCTAGTGAATATTAAGTATGTATGGATACTGCATACACTACATTACTACCTCATGAATGCTACAGAGAAGGTTCAAGACAAAAAAAAGAAGGCCAAGGAAACATTAGTTTCTCTTATTCTTAAAACCAGACTAATTTATTATGCTCACTAATCTTCTGCCTATGAAAACTAACACCTGTGTTTTAAAAAAAGCAAAACTGCAGGAGAAAACAGTGGGGGTAAGCAAATCAATGTTCTTTACGAACTTTACCTTAGGATCATAGGATTTTCTATTTGTTTAGGAATAACAGCTAGAAATGCAATCTTTTCTTCACTTCCCAAAGAAAAGAACTAGAATAAAAGATCAGTAAGTTGTCTAGGTATTTGTCTAGCTTACTTGAATAGTTTTGCAGATGGCCCATCATTTTGATGGTAAAATACTCTCACAACTTAATGGTAAGTTTGTTCTTTGAAAATACAAACTACACCTGGCAGAAAAGTGCTCCAGCAGATAAAGTACCATGCTAATTAATTTTAAAACTCAGCATATTAGAAAATTCTAATCCTAAATTTAATTGACTCTATTAATCCATTGTGATATACACTTGCCATCCCAGCTACTCATAAATATGAGACAGGAGGATCACAAGTTGCAGGCCAGCCTGGGCAACTTAGACCCTGTCTCAAAATTTAAAAACCAGAAGGGATGAGGAAATAGCTCAGTGGCAGAGCACTCCTGGGTTCAATCACCAGTACCACAAAAACAAACAAGGAGAGAAAACATTTTGCCAATAGAAGAGGTTAAGTAGGGCAGGAGCAATGGCTCAGTGGTTACGTACTTGCCTGGCATGTGCATGGACAAACCCCATCACCACATACACAACCAAGTGTTGGAGCAACAAAAGCCATGTGAAAAACTAAATAGAATTGATTCTTTCTCTCACAGTCCCTCACTCTTAAAAAAAAAAAAAAAAGAGGTTAAGTAATGAATTTTTTTCCAATAATGGTCACTTTCCTTTAATAACACAATAGATAGGCACAACTGGCAGTCAAGTAGTTCTTAAAAATATTCAATTTAGGTTTTAGAATTAGAATTTTCTAAAAGTGAATTTTATTTTTGTTTATTTTTTCCATATTATTAATTGGTGTATTATAATTATCCATAATGATGAGATTCATTTTTACATATTTATACATGCACGCAATGTGACAATATAATTTAGCCAGTATCATTCCCCACTTAGTTCCACTTTCCTACCCTTCCTTTCTCCCTGGGTCCCTTTTCTCTTCACTGATTTCTCTTCCATTTACATGAGATCTCCTTCACACCTTTTCTTTTTTCCTCTCTAGCTTCCACATATAAGAGAAAATATACAACCCTTGACTTTTGGAGTTTGGCTTATTTCACTTAACATAATGTTCTCAAGTTCCAACCATTTTCCTGCAAATAGTATAATTTCATGCTTCTTTATGGCTAAATAAACTAATATAGTGAATTTTAGAAATCAGCATAGTACTTTCTGTGCTGAAACAACTCCTTTGCTATGTGTAGCTAATTATCCTTATAGAAATAAAGAGATGGCAATAACTGTATCTTCAAAAAGCACCCTAAGTTGTGAAAGCTCCTTCTATCTCCAATATACATGAAATGGTGGTTTTCAGAGTTGAAATAAGAGCCACTAAAAAAAAAATATAAATGTACTTCTATTTAAATGCTAAAAACAGATTAAAACATTTTTACTGTAAAAGACTAAGATCTTTTCCATTACTTCTGGATTCCTACAGATTTTTTTTTAATGTAGTATATTTATTTTAAATGGAAACCCATTCTGGGGAGAAAATAGTGATAGTGTTCACATGCAGTTTATTCTTTGTAAAACTGTCCTTGAAACAAGTTTAAAACTAGTTTTTCAAGGGGAAAAAAATAAGAATGTAACCATATGTTAGCTAAATTACTGGTTAATAGTTGTTCAGGATTTTATTTATCTTTTTATATGAGGGAGAACAATGGCAAGTCACCAAAACACAAATATTTTTGTTTAAGGCAACCAAGCTGCAGGTGCAACTGTTGAGGATTCACAATGCTTGCAAATTCGCAAAATTAACTTTGTGATAAAGGATTTGTTACTTAACTAAATGTATTGATTATGTGGGACGTTTGTACAAAATGCAGCAGATTCATCTAAACAAGTAAAGGGTAATTAATTACACATGAGTTTGAACACTGAAAACATAAAATACAAACTTAAAATTATATGCCATACCTATATATACAAATATAATTTCTGGGATTGGGGATATAGCTCAGTGGCAAGCAGGAGGCCCTGGGTTTAATCCCCAGTATCACAGAAAAAATAGAAATAAAAAAGAAAATACACACATATATATGGTGGTATGCTGAGTTTTATCCCCAGTAACACAGAAAACATTTTTTAAAAATGTGTTTATGTATACATATATACATATGTAAGAGTATGTATACGTATATATGTAAATATATGTATATAAAAAATAAAATTCCTAGCTACTTTATAACGTATAAAATAACTCACCTGCAGAAACTGAAATGGTTCACTTGGTTCACCCTCATTTTCTTTTAGTATCTTAGAAATAGAATATTAATGTAAGATAAATTAAAGGCAATAATAATTTACAAAACAAAAATATAATTTTCTGTGAAATGTAAGAAATGCAAAATACAATCATTAATAATAAATTCTCAAATATTGTTAAACAGTATTTTTACTTAGTAAAAATTTTAAAAATCCTTCATAGTAAATGAAGTGAGATAAATATTCTAATTGTAAAACATTTAAGATTTTTATATCTGATAATGTTAAGAACATAAGAAAACTGTTTCCAGCCTTCTACGTAATTAATTCCATTTTTAGGAATTAATAAAAGGAAAGAACTTGAAGTGCAAACCATGATTTATGTACCAGAAATGCTTGGTGAAATGTAATGTATAATAGCAAAATGCTAGAAATAATCTAAATGTTCAACAGGAAACTGTTGGTTTAAAGCATAGGAAATCTATAGGAGGGAATGGTTAGTAACCTTTAAAAGATATGTTTAGGGCTGGGATGTAGCTCAGTGGCAAAGCGCTTGCACAGCATTCGCAAAGTCCTGGGTTTGACCCCCAGTTCCAAAAAAAAAAAAACACACACACAAAGATATGTTTAAAATTTCTTCTCATGAGTGGTGGTGCACATCTCTAATCCCAGAGGCTTGGGAGGCTGAGGCAGGAGGAGCCCAAGTACGAGGCTGGCTGCAGCAATTTAGCAAGGCTCTAAGTGACTTAGTGAGACCCTCTCAAAATAAAAAATGAGAAGTGCTGGGGATGTACAAACTAGTGTTTAAGTACTCCTGGGTTCAATAACCAGTACCAAAAAAGAAAAAAAAATTCTTAGTAATGTAAGATAATACAATGTGCACCAAGGGGAAAAAGATATAAAACTATATTCATTAATTTAATTGTATTTTTTAAAATGCACACACACCAAAAAAGCTGGAAATGATAATTATCATCTCTGGGAAGTAGTACAAATTTTTGGGTTTTTTCTTCACTGGTTTCTATATTTAAAAAAGAAAAAATATCAAAATTTTTAAACAGAGAAAAAACAAACTAGTTACATGGGAAAAAAAGTAAAACACAAAATGAGGGCAAATGGAAACATTTCACTTTTCTTCCAAACATGTCTGTCATATAAAGAAAAAACTGAGGCTGGAGGGGTGACCCAGTGGTGGAGTGCTTGCTTGGCATGCATGAGGACCTGGGTTTAATCCCTGACACTTCATGCACAGCTGACTGGAGGAAAAACCCAGGTTAAAAAAATAAAATTGGACCTGGAGAAGTGGTTTGGTGGTTATGGTGCTTACCTCACATGCACGAGTACGAAAGTTCGAACCCCAGCACCAAGTACAAAACAACGTATTGGAGAAATGAAAGTCACATGAAAAACTAATCATTGCTTCTCTCTTTCTCTCTCTCACTGTCCCCTCTTTCTAAAAAAAAAAAATAATAGAATTGACTATCACTCTCTAAAAAAAAAAAAAAAGTTTCTCCAAAAAACGCTAATAGTATCCCCACTGAGAAACACTCATCTAGATGATTTATTTTAGAATTTCAAGTCACCCTGACTGGTACTATTATTTCTGAAAGTGCTACCATGATTCCCAAACTATGTAAGGTATTTTAGAAAACCATTGTAAACTCACAGGAACTCGATGAGAATTCTTTTTCTTTTTCTCCGGTGTGTGCACGGAGCTGAAAATCAAATCAAGGTCCTCATGTATGCTCAGCAACCACTCTACCACTGAGCCACATCCTTAGTCCCACAAGTTGTTATAAATTTAAATAAAAACAGAGTCACTGGTCATTTGTCAGACGTAAAAGGTACTAACTCAAGATAGTTCATTTTCAACATCAGATCTTTGAAATACTGCATTTTCAGAACTTGCTATGATAAAAAGCAATTATCATGAGGAAAATCAATTTGCCATGTAATGTATTCCAAGGTTTGAGAAACCTCGTAGTGCCCAACAGGAGCAAACACTTCATTAGTAGCTATGTTTATTTAAAAATAAAATGCTTCCTAAGTTACTAGAACATAAATTCTTAATGTTTGAAGCTGCTAACTACTTAATAAATGAAACTGTTAAGTATTTCTTTTGGCTGAGAAATGCAATGAAAAAATTACACATACAAGGTGGGTTATTAACCAAAATAGCTTGGGACTGTGTTTTACTATAATTCTATTACAAATTACAGAATATTGGTGCTGGAGTGGTGGCTCAGCAGTTTCAGTACTTAACCTCGCAGGCAAGGGAATGTGGGTTGAAATCCCAGCACCACGTACACAACAAAGTGTTGGAGTAACAAAAGCCACATGAAAAACTAAATAAAATTGATTCTCTCTCTCTCACTGTCCCTCTCTCTTTAAAAAAAAAACAAAAAACAAAAAAAAAACAAATTACAGAATATTCCTATCAAAATAAAATATACAACTAGAAAAAAATACATAAATACCTGTTGAGAATTCTGCTTCAGATCAGGAGACCTTGGTCTAGTATGTGAAACTACATTAGTAAACTGTTTCCTAGCTGTAATGAAGAAAATAAAATAATCTTATACATCGTATGCATCAGTAGTACTCTAAGAATATATAAACATATCTAAGACTAAAGTAAATAAAGAATGTAACAAATTTTAAGATGAAGGAAAGTCTTAATAATTGTTTAATCTGGATATGGGGTACTTCAGGATTCAGTATACTATTCTGTAGAGGTTGGAACAATTTCATGATAAAAATTTCAAACATATTTAGAATGACAACCTTTGTGATTACTTTCCAAGTGAACAGTAGGGGTGGGGGCTGAAATGGTGGCTCAGCGGTTACGGTGCTTGCCCGGTGTGCATGAGTACATGAGTTCAAACCCCAGCATCCACGTACACAACAAAGTCTCAGAGCAACAAAGGCCACATGAAAAATTAAATAAAATTGTTTCTTTCTCTCTCTCTCTCCCCCTCTCTCTTTAAGTTGCTGAAGCTGGCCTCAAACTTATGATTCTCTTGCCTTAACCATTCTAGTTGCTGGGACGATAGCTGTGTACCAGCTCATCCAGCTGCTCAATGATCATTTTCTAAGAGCAGTGTGCAAGCACCGAGCAGTGAATAGGACAAATAACCTTGAAGCCAGGCCAGTATCAAACACCTGTAATTTCAGAGACGGGGGAAGGCTGGGTCAGAAGGATAGCAAATTCAAGGCTACCCTGGGAAACTTAGCAAGATTCTTGTCCACAAAACAAAAACAAACCAAAAAAAAAAATCAAAAAGGGCTGAGACGTAGCTCAGTGGTACAATATCCCTGAGTTCAACTGTCAATACCAGGGGAAAGGAAAAAAAATCATAAGAAGCCTGGTATGCCTCAAATCCCACCTATTTCAGGAGGGTGAGGCAGGAGGATCACAAGTTCAAGGCCAGCCAAGGCAACATAGCAAGATTGTCTCAAAACCAGGGCAAGAGGGGTGTGGCTGGAGCAGTGGCTCAGCGCACCATGTTAGGCTTGTTACCTCACTTGCCCAGCATGCAGCATGCGCAAGTATGCAAGTTCAAACCCCAGTATCAGTACACAACAAAGTCTTGGTGCAACGAAAGCCACATGAAAAACTAAATAAAATTATTTATCTTTCTCTCTCACTGTCCCTCTCTCTTAAAAACAAAAAAACAAAACTAAAAAAGGGCTAGAGATATAAGTAGAGTGCCCTTGAGATAAATTTACAGTACAAAAAGAAAAATATTTTTCACACATGCCAAAATTGGTGGTGACTTGATTCTTCCCTAATTTTGTATTACACTTCATGAAATTCTTAAATTCCAATAGATTTGATCTTGCCAAGTTATATCAAAAAACCAATTGAGTCCTCTTTAGGTAAATATACTAATAAAGACAAATACGGTCAATCGTCATTACTCATGGATTCTGCCAACTACCTAAAGTTTACTTGTAACCCTAAAATTGATATTCATAATGCTTTCATGGTCATTCAGACAAGAAGCCCGGTATGCCTCAAAACCCACCTATTTCAGGAGGCTGAGGCAGGAGGATCACAAGTTCAAGGCCAGCTTTTTTTTTTCTTTGCAAGCCAAATAAAATTTTATTTTTTTCTTCTTTTTTTATTTTATTCAGAAATTTATTTGTTGAACAATCAAACAAGCTTCTAATGAAATTATATATAAATTCTAAAAATTAAATTACCCCCAAAAGCCCCCCACAATTACCCACCCTTATCCCTCCCCCACCTTCCTGCCCAATATATCTCTACAAATGCCTTAGGTTGTATGACATTACACCTTATCTGGATTTAACACATGATAATAGGTCACCTTTCTCAACAGCCAGGGTCTAGCTCCAGCCTCCACAGATGACTGAAGACATTCAACCCTTGGTTCTCTGGGTTATGCTTATTTCACTCAGCATAATTTCTTCCATAGCCATCCATTTACCTTCAAAGGCTGCAATATCATTGTTTCTAATTGCTGAGTAAAACTCCATGGTATACATGTACCACAATTTTTGAATCCATTCATCCAGAGAGGGACATCTGGGTTGGTTCCATAATTTAGCTATTGTAAATTGAGCTGCTATGAACACTGATTTCCACTGAGCTGCTTTTAAAGGGCACATTTCCAACAAGGTAACACTTAGTCTAGTCTTAGCTCACAATGAAACTAAGTACTTTTTGGTGGTCTATTTAGTGCCACATTTCTTGCATTTTGGTGCTTTTTATTGGTACCTTCACTATTTAAAATGTCCCCTAAGAGGGCTGCTGTCTGTAGCAAGAAGGTTTTGACTGTTAACAGAGAAAATGAATGTGTTAGATTAAGTTTTGTTCAGGCATGAATTAGCACTGCTACTTGTGAGTTTGGTATTAATGAATCAAAAATATATATTAGAGAAGGTGTCTTTAAACAGAAACACACATAAAATAAAGTTATGCACTGATGAGTTGATGAAAATGTTTTGACCAGAAGCTTCAATTTCCTGTGTGTTAGGAGCAATGGTTCATTATTCACTAATTTGGCGTTTGTGGTGATTTCATAGAACATAACCACTGTAAACAACATCAACTGTAATTCTCTCTTCCAACTTTATGAGAGAAAAGAGTAATTTTTCCAAAACTAAATTTTATAATTCCTAAATCTTCATATGAAAATATACATACTTATATGGCATTCATCATATATCGACTCATTTATTTTCCATTACTTATTTTTAATTTTTTTTAGAAAATAAACTTTATGGCTGGAGCTGTGTGTGGCTCAGGAGTTGGTGCTCTTGCCCACTTGCCTGGCAAGGACCTAGGTTCGAACCCCAGCACCACATTCGCAACTAAGTGCTGGAGAAACAAAGACCAGATGAATGGACAAAATTGATTCTCTCCTTCCTCTCTCTCACTCTTTTTTTTTTTTTAATAAAGAGCGTTTTTGTTTTTTAAAGAGAGAGAGACAATGAGAATCAATTTTATTTAGTTTTCCATGTGACTTTTGTTGCTCCAGCACTTCGCTGTGTACATGGAACTGGGGTTTGAACTCACATCCTTGTGCATGCAAGGCAAGCGCCATAACCACTGAGTCACGGCTCCAGCCCCTATCCCTCTCTCTTAAAAGAAAAGAAAGTACGGGGCTGGAGCAGTGGCTCGGTGATTACGGCGCTTGCCCGGCAAGTGCAAGTACATGGGTTCAAAACCCAGCAACCCACGTACACAACTAAGTGTCAGAGCAACGAAAGCCATGTGAAAAAAAATCAATAAAAATTGATTGTCTCTGTCTCTGTCTCTCTGTCCTTCTCTCTTTAAAAAAAAAAAAGAAAAGAAAAGAAAGTAAACTGTCATTGGTGATATGTGCCTATAATCCCAGAGACTCAAGAGGCTGAGACAGGAAGATCACAAGTTTGAGGCCAGACTCAGCAACTTAGTGAGACCCTGTCTCAAAATAAAAAATAAAAAGGACTGGGCTGGAGCGGTGGCTCAGTGGTTTCGGCGCTTGCCTGGCAAGCACAAGGACCCAGGTTCAAACCCCAGCACCACATACACAACTGAGTGTTGGAGCAACTAAGGCCATGCGAAAAAACTAAATAAAGTTGTTTCTCTCTTTCTCTGTCTCTCTCGCTGTCCCTCTCTCTTGGGAAAAAAATAAATAAATAAATAAATAAATAAAAAATAAAAAGGACTGAGGATGCAGCTCAGTGGTAAAAGTACACCTGGAATCAATCCCCAGTACCAAAAATGAATCAATAAACAAATGATAACATTATCAAATTTAACTACATTTCAAAGAATCACTTTAGTGAATACAATAATTTATTTGTACTTTTCTCAGGAATCACTTGGGATATTCAAATAAGGGTTCAATTTTACTTTTTACCCCCAGAGAATCATAAAATGCATTGCTCATTTACATTCACATGTATAGGTTACTTACCATTACATTCTTAAAAAGACAGGGGGCTGTTGGCAACATATCATAAGCAAAGTCAATGACATACTGAAAAAAACATTCACAACAAATATCATAAATGGCTAATATATTTAATAATGAACTTTCAGCCAGGCATGGTGGAACATATGTGAAACCCCAGCTGCTCAGGAGGCTAAAGCTTTAAATGAAATTCTCCGGAAAGGCTGGGGAAGTAGCTCAGTAGGAAAATGTATGCCACATGCCTACTATGTAGAAGGCCCTGGGCTCAATTCCCAGTACAAAAACAAAACAAAACAAAACAAAAAAGTATAAAACAGCTTGTAAAAAGGACAAAAAAGATAGTGTAGAAGAACCTATAGTCCTCTGTGCTTTATATAGTGCTCAGTGTATTAATCTGATAAGTGTATCAAATGAACAGTACACCAAATAGTGAACAGCTAATACTTTGTTAAATATGTACAAGCTGCTTTAACAAATAATCAATGAGACCTGGCATGGTGGTGCACACCTGTAATACCAGTGGCTCAGGAGACAGAGGTAGAAGGATCACAAGTTCAAAGCCAGCCTCTGCGGGCTGGAGCAGTGCCTCAGTGCACTTACCTGGCATGTGTGAGGACATGGGTTTGAACCCCATCACCACGTACACAACAAAGTGTCAGAGCAATGAAAGCCAAATGTAAAACTAAATAAAATAAAATTGATTCATTCTTTAAAAAAACCAAAGTCAGTCTCAGCAACTTAGTGACATCCTGTCGCAAATAAATAAAAAGGGCTGGAGATATGGCTCAGTGGTTAATGACACCAAAATAAAACAAAACAAAAACATAAAAAAAAACCTCACCAAAAACTAATCAATGAGAACTTACAGGTTAAACAACTTAGAATTTTTCAAACATTTAAGCATGAAATGTTGATGATTTCTAAGCATTTAATTCAAATCTCCAGGGCTGGAGATATAGTTCAGTGGCAGAACGTGTGCTTAGTCTGCACAAGGCCCTGAGTTTGAACCTCATCACAAAAATAAACAAAATTATTTGAAATGCTTCTATACTTTAAAAAGTAGACCAGATATAGTATAATAATAAATATCTCACTTATCTGTACATCTAATGTTAAAACTAAAACCATAAACATTTCAGTACTGTGGGGGAAAAAGGACAAAAAGATGCTCAATTTCATCTATATTCAAAACTGATTCAGAAAGCATCTATGAACTTTACAAATTTGTAAAGGCTTTTACTAGAAGTGATGTTGGTGTGACAATATGGGCTACTTGGTCTATTTGACATGTACTGTAGAACTGAGGAAATAAACATAGATCTCTTGAGAGGTAGGGTTTTATCATACTGTGGGCATAAAGAAACACAAATTATAGAATGGAGGAAAGACAGGAAGAACTCTATGGTATAGACCTGGAAATAAAGGTGACAATATTAAATATACATTTAAGCACCATGTTTTCAGATTAAGAATGCTTAACCTGGGGCTGGAGAGGTGGCTCAGTAGTTACCGTGCTTGCCTGGAATGCGTGAGGACCCGGGTTCAAACCCCAGCACCACGTATACAACTGAGTGCCAGAGCAAAGAAAACCAGATGAAAAAACTAAATAAAATTGATTTAAAGAAAAAAAAAAGGATGCTTAACCTGCCAGGCACAGTGGTGCATACCTATAATCCCAGTGGCATGGGAGGCTGAGGCAGGAGGATGGTAAGTTCAAAGCCAGCCTCAATACTTTACAAAGGCCCTCAGCAGTTATCAAGGTCCTGTCTCAAAAATTTTAAAAAGGGCTGGGAATGTGGCTCAGTGGTTAAGTGGCTTGGGTTCAATCCCTGGTTAAAAAAAAAAAAAAATGCTTAACCTGCCAGATGTAGCAACTCACGCCCATGATCCCAGACACTCAGAAGGCTGAGGCAGGAGGAACATAAGTTTGAGGCCAACTTGGGGAACTTAGAGACTCTGTCTCAAAAGAGTATTTCAAAAAGAACAAGAGATAAAGCTCAGTGGTAGAACACTTGCCTAGCAGTTATGAGGCCCTAGATTCAATCCCTAGTACCCACGTCCCCAAAACAGAATGCCTAACCTATGTATACATTCATTCACATGTGCCAATATACGTGTATACTATATACAGAGTATTTACAGAATTATACCCTAGGAGACTGCAGTTAATTCTGAGGAATGGATTGAGATACTATGACAGGAAGGAGACTAACATTTCACTCTGTTATCCTCTGGTAGAATTGATTTTACCAAGTACATGTATTATCTATTTAAAGACTACATATTTCATTAAAATAGTAGCCACAACAAATATCTTCTCTACCTTTTAGCTACAAAGAGAACGATCTAAAACAGACCAATCATTCTAACCTTCAGGACAGCTACCCGGTTCATATGTCTGCTGAATTCCTGGTTGTTGAAAAGCAGTATTTTTCTCTTTCAGTATTTCCAAGCTCTCTAAAGCTGTACTGTGTTCAGACAGTGTCTTTAAAAGGGAAATGTTATTTACTACTCCAGAAAGTTCTGAAGAATTTCCAGGATTATTCCAGGATTGTTTGCTTTTTTCAGCAGTTTTGACTTCAACATGGTCATGAGGTAACTTTCTTATCTTTAAATCTTCAGATTCAGGAATATACACTTCTGAGTCTTTGGAATTAGGAGGCTTTTTTCCCAGAGGGTAAAACAAAGAATTGGAAACTTGGGTATTTGACCCATCAAGTGCAACACACTCATAGTGATCCTGATTGCTATTTAATAGTTGGATACCATTGTTGCTGCTAGAGATTGGTGGTAAAATCTGCTCATCATTTTTGTCTAAGTCACTTCCCAAAATAGAAGTCTGAGAATGAACATCTTCTGAGAATAAGGCATCGTTTTCAGGAATCTGATTAGTGACTCTGTTTAAAAAATGAGGAATATGTAAATTTGTGTTTATTCCTTTTGATTTATTTGAAAATGAAGCAAAATCATAGTTAATTCCAAATTTTTTGATAGATTTGTTAGCATCTTCTTTGTTATCTACATATACATCATCATTCCACTCAAAAGATGAGTCAAAACTGTTTAATGTGTCACTATACTCCTCCATTTCTTTTCCAGTGTTTCCACCTTTATAAGGTCTCATGTCAAAACCCACGCAAGTTTTATCACAAAACTGTGATACAGTCTCTTTAATAGGAAATCTCTCTGTAGGTTTGCTATCAGTAGATGTTAAGAATGGTGAACATTCACTGCCAGTTTCTTGACAGCTTGTATTCTCACTTGTTTTTTGAACACATGAATTGACATCATTAACCGAAATTTCCTTTACCCATCTTTCTGAATCCTGGGAAATTTTGTTGTTTTCCTGTGATTCCTCTTCTGTGTCACTGGTCTCAAAATTGCTTAGATTAAAAGTCACCTCCAAAAACGGTTCTGTTACATTACTTATAGATTCATGAGCACTACTCAGACTTTCGTTGTCAGTATTACTTTTAGAAAACTCATCTGTGATACCATCAGAAATCCTAGAATTGTTACTTAGAGACGATTCAATCTGTAGACATTCTGACTCAGGCAGAGATGACACTGGTTGATTATGTTCCGGTTGTGTTGTATATGTATTTACCAGCTGAGCATTTTCTTCAATGCAAAATGACCCTTCCATGCATACTTTGTTGTTTTGATTAAAAGGCACTTTATTATTTCCTTTGATGTCAGATTCTGATAATAAACCATCGTTGTCTGCACTGCTACAACTACCCAGTAAGCTGCGGCTCTCACAGGATGAAAGAATTTCCAATTTTTCTTCCTGATTCCAGGATTGATCAGTATTATCTGCTGGCTTGTCTGCATTATATTTCTTTCCCTTTTCATCACATGTATCAAAGACCTGCATTCTTTTCTGTACCAAAAGGTCTGTCAGACTGGAATTTATCTCATCTTCCTGGGCTTCAGGTTTCCTTTCTATATCGCTCCCAGCTGTAGTAGGGGAATGTACTGGTGAACTCTGTGAGGATAAATACCTGGCCCACCGGCTTTTATTTCCTGTGGTATTTTCTGATGGAGGTTGGTAGTATAATTTTTCTGTGCTCTTCATCTCAGCACATGCTTCTGGTTGAATTAAGCACTGTGGGTTAGCAGGAATGCTTAAACTTCTTTGTGGCTGTACCTGAGGTAAATGTCCTGTCATCTCAGAATTTAGGTCCTTATGCCTATCTGTTGATTTGGATTTCAGAAGAGCTAATATCTGTGCTTTGCTTCTGATGTTTTGTGAAACTCCTGGACAGTGAGACGTCAAACTATGTCTTTTCATGGGCTCGTTAGTCAGAGAAGAGTCTGAATGCTGATTTTCAGTACTGATAAGAGAACAAAAGTAACTGTCTTCACCTCGCATTTCTGGGTTAATCATGAGGGATGAAGCTGACACAACTGAAGAAGGCATCCCATTTTTCTCTCTGTTCTCATAAGTGACAATATTTTCAGGGTCTGTTGGTGTATTACTTGTATCATTCTTGCCAACAGTAGAAAACAAAGGAGGTATGCTGTAGAACAGAGAAGAAAAAGTAGGGCCAGCTTTCTTAAACTCGAGTGATGCAGCCAATTTATCACTTTCTGAAACAACCATTTTCTTTGGAACCTGACGTGGTGCTTGAAAACCCTACAAATATTAAAACAGTTGTTAGTTTTATTATTATCTATAAATAAAACATGAAGCAAACTGGCTAAAAAAATAGTAAGGAAAGTATTGCTTTGCTTAAAGTAAAATAGTAACTAATATTTAAAGTTTGTTAAATTAAAATATATTTTTTGGGTTTTTTTTGTTAAATTAAAATATAAACATTCATTTGTTAGTAAGATTTTTCTAAATAGGATTTATTTCCTTTCTGCACACATAAATGATAAGGTATCATAGGTAAAATAACTTTAACATTCATTACTTTTGGAAATGATTTGTAAAACTATATTCATGTATTATTTTCCATAGAGAAACTTACAGGAAACTTCCTTTTTAAACCAGCAGGCTGACATCCAAGAGACCGGCCAGAGGATATGAATCTCCTTGAATTTGACTCTGGTGCTTCTTTAATGGCATTCTGCTTAATAGCTATGCTTCCAGAAACTTTCACCTCCTCGACGGTGATTAAGTATCGATCACTTTCTAAGTCATCTCCAGGTTTCACCTAAACATTGAAAAATAAATGTTAATAGGCTAGAGGTGTAGCTCAGTGGTAAAGTGCTTGCCTAGCATGTGAAAGGCCCTGCCCTTGGTCCCAAACACCACAAAATAAATAAATAAATAAATATATGTACGTTAAAATCACACATATCTACTGGGCACAGTGGTGCACGCCTGTAATCCCTGCCACTCGTGAGGCTGAGGCTACAACTTAGCAAGGCCCTAAGGAACTTAGTGAGACCCTATCTCAAAATAAAGCACTAAAAAAGGATGGGGGATGTGGCTCAGTGGTAAAGAGCCCCTGGGTTCAATCCCCAGTACTACCCCCCAAACACACACACACAAAAAAAATCACATACATCTAATTATTTGACTCTCTCTCTATATATATATCTATATATAAAATATATATACACACATATATATACATACATATATATTTCAGTTTCATGCTGGGGATACAAAGAAAAGCAAAAAAAAAAGCTTTCTCTCAAGGAATTAACTTAGAATCTATACAACTGAATATATACTTTAATTAGAGCTACTAATTATTAATTATATACTTTTATAAAATGTGAATTAGCCTGGTATGATGGCTCACACCTGTAATACTAGTTACTCAGGAGGGTAAGACAGGAGTTATCACAAGTTAAAAGCCAGCCTGGGCAACTTAGTGAGACCCTGTCTCAAAATAAAAAATAAAAAGGGTTAGATATGGGGTTCAGTGGTAGAGTGCCCCAATTTAAACACCCAGTACTGCAAAACATTTTTTCATTAAATTAAAAAATAAATGCGGGGGCTGGAGCAGTGGCTCAGCAGTTGGAGAACTTGCCTGGTATGTATGAGGATACGAGTTCAAACCCCAGCACCACATACACAATGAAGTGTCAGAGCAATGAAAGCCACATGAAAAAACTAAATAAAATTGATTCTTTCTCTCACTGTCCCTCTCTCTCTTAAAAAAAAAGAATGTAAATTAAATATTCAAAATTATCACAAATTAAATAGCATTATAAATTATTAGTTGCTTAATCACATTCTAAAGAAAGCATTTTTAATTTCCTTTAATGTACAAATATAACTCTTTTCACCACTTCTGAGTTAAGGGAAAGATTATCCACCTAGTTTGAAAATATACAAAATCTATACCAGATTAACCTTTTACTAATGAAATGATATAATAATGGTAGCTACCATCAATTAAGCATCTACTAAAATAGTACTTCTCAGTCCATTCAGTGGCACATGCCTGTAATCCCAGTGACTTGAGAGTCTGAAGTAGAAAGATCTCAAGTTCGATGCCAGCTTCAGCAATTTAGTGACCCTCAGCAATTTACCAAGACCTTGTCTCAAAAACAAACAAAACATTTAAAAGGGCTGGGGATGTAGTCAATGGTAAAGTGCATCTGGTTTCTATCCCCAGTACCACAAATATGAAAAAAGGAACCTATTGCTCTGCCCAACCTGGTAGCATTGCCTATAAACCCAGCAACTTGGCAGACTGAAAAATCTGGGAGGCAGAAGAATCACAAGTTCAAAGCCAGCCTAGACAAGGTAGCGAGAGCCTGCCTTAAAATTAAAAAAAAAAAAATAATAATAATAATAAAGGGGGCTAGGGATGAAACTCAGTGGTACAGTGCCTCTGTGTCAATCCCCAGTACCACCCCCCCAAAAAAGAAAATAAGACCACTATAAATGTCATATAAAATCTCAAAAGGAATTAAATATCATGGCCAAATATCAACATAATAATAAAAAGAATATGTATTTAACATTTTTAGAATCACTGTACTAAATTGCTAAGTACTTTAAATTATTTCTAATCTTCACACCAATCCCACTAAGTTGTCTATAATATAGATTTCACAGTTGAGAAGTTAGACACAGACAGGTTAGGTTAGCAGACAGTGCCTGAAAGTAGGAAATGAATCCAGTACAACCAATTCTGATATCCTTATTCTTTACCGTAAAATTTGCCTTTAGTTCCCTTCCTTCTCTTTTAGGGAAAAAATAAAATGAATGCCTAAGAAAATATTTAAATGGGAATAATGTCAAAATATTTCCCACCATAAATCTTGGCTTATTAAAAACTTATATAGCTGGGTATGGTGGGTGTGGGAGGCTTGGGAGGCTGAGGAAGTTCAGAGTCAGCCTGAACAACATAGTGAGACCCTATTATTAAAAAATAAAAAAAAAATAATAATAATAATAGAATTAAACACTAGCGTCATTTCTTGGGTTTACATCTCATCCTTCACCATAACTCTATGAATATGGGCAACTTACTAAACATTTCTGTTACACTCCTAAGTTAAAATAAATATTCAAGGAATACCATCTACCATTATTAATACTGGTACTATAACTACACTATTAATCACATTTATAAAGGAAACATCTAAAGAGATTTTTAAATAATTTAAAAATAGTATAAACATATTCAAATACCTCAAGACACTTAAGAAATAGACTTTCCAAACATGCTCCTTTGTCATCATATAAAATTGCCTGTGTTAAAATAAAATGAATGTTAAAAAGGAATAGAACATAATTCCATTTCTCTTAAATATCTTTAATAGTAAATTAAAAAATTACTATAGAAGTAAACTATCTAATGAAAGAATTACGCATTTTGTTTAACTTGGATTTGAAAATGAATCTTTTAAAATGTTTATTGTGAATCTACAGAGTCTGTGCAAGAGAATGAAGGTATACACATAAGAAATTCAAAACCGTGGATGGTAGTTCTGTAATTAAGATGCTTGCCTGGCATGTGTGAGGACGCAGGTTTGAACCCCAGCGTCACATAATCAACGAAGTGTCGGAGCAACAAAAGTCACATGAAAAACTAAATAAAAATTGATTCTCTCTTTCTCTCTCTCTCACTGTCCTGATCTTTAAAAAAGAATTCATAACTTGGGTTGGGGGGTGTGAGCCAGTGGTACGGTGCTTGCCTAGAACTGAGTGTGATTCTCAGCATCACAGGGGGAAAAAAGAGAGATAGAGACTGAAAGAGATAGAAATTCAAGCATTTAATTCCTACCAGGAGGATCTTGCAGTGGAATTGGGAAGAAATCAGAATTGGAACACATTAGAAAGAGCAAACAGAAGACAAGATCAATTAAAAGATTATTTTAACAGTATAATATGGAGAACTGGGGAGATTAGTGCTTGAAAAGAAGATACTGGAGGGGCTGGAGCAGTGTGTCAGCGGTTAGCACCTATGTGTTATGCATGAGGACTCGGGTTCAAAACCCAGCACCATGTACATACACAGTGAAGTGTTGGACTCATTCTCTCTCTCTCTCTCACTGTCCTTCTAAAAAAAGAAAGAAGAAGATAAAAGAAGATGATGATGATGAAAGAAGATGATGATGATACTGGACTGGAATGGGAGCTCCAGTGGCACAATTCAATTGGTTAGCATGCAGTACTTATACTGGGATGGAGGATAAGAACTGTTTATGAGGTATACTGTATAAAACTTGCTGAATGTGAGGATTAAGAGAGACAAAGGCTGCAATATCATTGTTTCTAATTGCTGTGTAAAATTCCATGGCCTTTGAAGGTAAATGGATAGCTTTGGAAGAAATTATGCTGAGTGAAATCAGCATAACCCAGAGAACCAAGGGTCAAATGTCTTCACTCATTCGTGGAGACTGGAACTAGACCCTGGCCACTGAGAAAGGA
>PVKS010038004.1:0-18256 GCA_004027875.1 Aplodontia rufa
TTTGAAACCTTAGCACATTTTCTTAAGTGATATTAGCTACTAAAAATAGACAAATGCTGTACTATTCTATTTATATAAGTATTAAAATGAGCCTGGCACTGTGGTGTGATAATAAATGCAGCGTCCCTTTGAATCTTTCTTTCTTTCTCCCACCAAGTACCAGAATCTACAAATGTTGGTTTTTTATGTGAAGTGGTGGATTTTTTGCACATAACGTACACACATTCCTCTGTGTCCTTTAAATCAACTCTTGATCATTACTAATAATTAAACAACATACATTTTATGGAAATAGCTGTTATAGCATATTAGGAATAATCACAAGGAAAAAACTATACATGTAGAAATTAAGTTCATATTTATATATGGATATAGATATTTATATATAGATATATATTTTTATTCATGATGTGTTGAATTAATATAAATGGAACCCTCAGGTACAGAAGTTTGTATTTTGATCTCTGTCCACATTTTCTAAAACCTTTGGAACCTTTGAAGTGTTGTGTCTTTTTATATTGACAGGAAGAGTAAAGGATGAAGGCTGTTAGACAACCTCAGGAGAATGGGTGGTTTCCAAGAGAACCAAAGAAGTGATTATTGGGTTGAAACTTTCAGCCCTACCCTCTAACTTTTTGGGAAAGTGGAAGTGCTGAGCATTGAAAGGATCACCAATGACCAGTGATTTAATCTATCATGTTTATGTGTAGGAGCTCCATAACAACTTAAGAACACAAAATTTGCAGAGCTTCTTGGTGATTGAACACCTTGAAGGTAGCCACCTGCAGGAGGCATGGAAGATCTGTGAAATTCCCTCCCATTTTGCTCTAGCCATGTTTTCCATCTGGCCAATCCTGACTTATACCCTTTTACATAAATGTGCAATAGTAACATCCTTTTCTGAGTTCTGTGACCCAGTCTAGCAAATGGTGGAACCTAACAAAGAAAGTGTGGGAAAGTCTGCTTTAGAGTTGTCAGTCAGATGCACACACAACAATATGGACTTATGGTTGGCATCTCAAGTGATGGGCATACATGTGTTCTATACTAGACAAAGACAAAGAGGCTTTTTTGTATGTTCAATTATTTAAACTCATGAAGACAGAAAATAGAATGTTGGTTGCTAGAAATTAAATGGAGGAATTATTGTTTAATAGAGTTTCAGTTTTACCAAAAGAAAAAAGTATGCAGCTAATAGAAGGGAAGGCTATGTAACACCAGAAGGTATTCTATGACCTGAACTACATTCAAAAATCGCTAAGATGGTAAATTTTATTTATGAGTAATTTACCATGACAAAAAATGGAGAAACAAGTATTAACAAGTGCATTGAACACGTTAAGTTGACACAAACATCAATTTTTCCAACAAATTTGAAATAATATATGAAAACACTTAGGAAAGATTTGATGTCACATACATTTATATACTTTTCTTGGATCTTAAATTTATATTTTCTACTGTGAAATTACCAATTAGGAATCAAAGAACTTGCAAATTCCAAACTATTTATCACAGTAATTCCCCTAGTTTATGTGACTCTTTGGGACATCAGAAAGAAAATATGTATGTCATACCTATGTATTGCATACTGATGAAGCATTTAAATTAGTATTTATTTCATAAATAAATAAAAATGAAGAGAAAGGTTGTATCAAGTTTAATGCAGATATATAATTTGATGTAATTATTTACAAAATGTTTTCAAAAATTTTTAATATGAAAACGTTCTGGAATTCTTAAGAATATAAGAAAAACCATATATGGATTACCTTTAAAAGCAGTGATAGAAATTTAGTTAAGATAAGACCTAAGCAACTTAGCAAAATCTTTTCTCCAAATAAAAATTGTTGGGGATGTAGCTCAGTGGTAAAGCGCCCTTTGGCTTAATCCCTAAAACCAAAAACAAACGGCGCAAATAATAAAAACAGAGTGATATAATACATACACACATATGATGCAATGTGTAGAATTGCATCAAAAATTTCATATAGAATATCTCTGGTTATTATAATTATATGAGTGCATCAAGGAAAGGTTAGGGCACTGACCATACATTTTGATCTGGACTTCATTCGGTGTCATGGTAACCACTCTGTGAACTTACTCATATGTCAAAAAATATTTGCTGAGATGGAATGTCCTTAGGATTGTGAATTTAAATTTTTTCCAAGAAAAGTGATATAAAAACTGATCTGTACTGAGCCAATGAGATATCGAGACACATTTATCCTCCACTTATAATCCTTGAGAAATCACCTATGTACCTCATAAAAGTCCTCCTTTTGTCCTTCAGTGAACCCTCTAAATCCCTCTCCAATGGGAGGCATTATGGTTTTTAATGGAATTTGTTCTTAAATTGTAATTCAAGGAACCCCAAATAAATCACTTTTTTTCACACAAGTGTTTTTCAGTGAAAAGTGATTTTCAATATCAGTTCTTAATCGCTCATTGTTTTGCATGTGCTATCGACTTTTTACAAATTTATAGAAATTGTTACCTTAAGAACAGCTGTGCTATAGCAAAATATCGTAATTGTTTCCAAACATTCTCCTAAATACCAATAAATATTTCTCAAAATAGTTGTCATAAGTGCTTGGAGGATTAGTGCTATGAAGAATTATAAGCTACAATGAAAGATCTAGACTGCAATATGGAAATTACATTATATCTGATTTCATATATTTAAAGTTTCACCCCCTCTACAAGCTAGAAATGATCAATCTCTCCATTATTCTACTAACCATATTTTTATTCATTTAAAATTTAGTGTGTAGTGTGCCTCACTATAATTGAATTATATATTATAATTCATCCAATTTTTTGGACAATCTGATGTGTGAGAACCAGAGTGACACAGTTAGGTATTCAGCTTAGTATCAGAAATAAGTCATTAATATAAAATTTGAATGCAATATTTAAAAAGTAAAAATAAATGCAAGAAAATACAAAATGAACAAAATATCAATATTTTAGAGAAAGGCAGTATCAGTAGTGTTGATTTATTTTCCCTTTAGTGACAGTCTCAAACATGGCTTGCCTTAGCACCACTAACAAATAGGTACTCAATTTCCCATCTACATTTCATGCTTAGAGATTCACGGGTGCTCAAGAATGGCTTGATTTCTCATGATCATGCATTTTTTAGGATCAGTCTGAGGACAGAGAACTCAGGCAACCTGAACCCCGAGATCTTGCACCCAACCCCTAATCTAGAGATCTCATGATTTCAACTGCTTAGTTTCAATGGAATGTATTTTGCTCATCCTTGCTTCTTAGTCTGAATACTGATATAGAATTTTATCACAGGGTTTAAAGACATCCCCTCCTCCGTTTTAGGTCATGAGAGTTCTTGGACTGGATCTAGGAACGACACCATTACAAGCCCTGAGCACCATGAGAAAAGTATAGAGGTTTTAATAAATTTATTTGTATATAACAGTCATCACAAAAAGATGAAGTCCAGAGAAATAATCAAAATATGCTGCCCTTACCCTCTTTAAACAAAGAACAATAAACTTGTAAAGGAATGACGAGAAAAACGGGTATCTGTACTGGAGTAGTAAATTTTGGGACTGTTACTAGGAGACACACAGGGACAGGAGTGTAGAAGCTAATGCCAAGCCGGGTAACTTCAAAGAGTTTGCTTATTAGGATTCATTATAGCCTCAATTACCAGATTATGCTGATCAAGGCTATTTTTTTGGACTTGGAATGTGAAAGACATTTTTTTCCCAAAGAATATGACTGACTGGTCTGGAGTGGTGGCTTGATGGTTATGGCGCTTTTGTGGCATGCACGTGGACATGGGTTCAAACCCCAGCACCACGAACACAAAGAACTGTCCAAGCAATGACGGTAACATGAAAAACTAAATAAAATTGATTTGCTCTTTCTCTCTCTTTCACTGTCCATTTCTTTCTGAAAAAAATAAAAAAATAAAGAAAGAATATAACTTCTGCATGGTGGAAAGTCCACCAAAATGTCTTCTCTGAAGCTTCTTAAGTGGTCCTTGCTGGAAATAATAAGTTCTTCAGCATATTTTCAGACATATGCTCTTAACTGTTTCAATACTCTTTCTGCAACCTATGATGTTTTTGCCTTCTTTGTGTAGCCATGTGATATATTTTTACAGAGTAAGATTGTTACTCCAGACACTGGACGAAATGTTAAAGACTGATCAGAACTCTGTTTCATTGGTCACCAAAAAGATTAAGGAGAGGTTGTTAACTCTCTCTCTAATGGAACAGAATCCTAGAACTTACTCTGAGGAATCAAAGCAATGTAAAGACAACATCCTTCGAAGTAGAACTCATCAGTAATGTTAGACACTGATTCTTTAAATAATGTATTTCAGCATAGATTTGGTCTATGGTTATGAATATCTTCATTAGGTAATCAAAAATAAATTCTTAGCATATATTTTTATTTTACTTGCTAATATTCGACAGAAGATACAAAGAGTAATAATGAAGTTCTACCTAATCATTATATATGTTTGGCAAAAAATATAAGCCTCATAGTGACACTAACCTAAATAAAAAATAAGCAGATATCAAGTGTAATAAAATTTTAAGAAATGCATATTGAAGGCAGATTTGAAATGAGAATTTGAATCAATCATACTTATTTTTAGAGTAAGCAACTAAAAATAATTATGATCTATCCCTATTCTCAGATGTGAAAGTTTCTCTAGTAAGTTAACTTCATTCCTAACTAGGTAATTTCTGGTTAAACAATATATTTTAGATGAAATTTAATTATTTTATTAGGTAAATCCAAACCATTCACAAGCCTCATCATTGTTACATTTTAAAAAATATCAAAATAAATTCATTTTGAAAAATAAACAATCTCATTTTGCTCAAAAATACACAAAATTTTACTGAACAAAAAATTATGAAGATCTGTCATTCTAGAGAGAAGGTCTTTCTCTCCAGGTTCAAGATTTTGTTCAATGAGCCCTTTAGCCAGGAAAAGAGATTATACTTTATGAGGAAATTAAAAATTTATGATAATCAAAAGAAATGTGAACGTGTATATATTGGTTCATTCCAAGCACGCTCCACAGGGAGCATACATGAACCCATTGAAGGCCAATCATTTCTGCATACATTTTGCATAGTGAAACGCCAATCAGTTGGCTTCATAACAGTTGGAAATTATTTATATGCACATTTTATGAGTTTAGCAGTTTGCAAGCCATTTCCAATGAATCAACATGCTGCATGACTTTTCCTGTCTTACAGTTGGCAAACACTGACAGTGAAGCTCCACATGAGTGTAAACTGTTTATTAATTGATAAACTTTTCTTGCATGCCACTAGATAAGCAATCATTTTTAAATCAATTGTAAGTGATCTGAATACAACTTGGAGATGACGATGCTATCTTGGGAATAAAAGCACACTATTATTATTATCATTATTATTATTCAGGATAAATTGAAAGTCATCTTTGGGGATTTATTTTCTTATGATTAAAGTTGGTTTTTGAAATTTTAGATAAGGCTATTAAATAAAATGTTAATTTCTTATGTTATACATATCCTTTCATTTTCTCTTTCACTTTTTCATTTTAGTGGGCTCATATATTTTTTAATTTTTTCATATTATTAATTAATATGGGGTAAGGTAATTAGATGCAACCAATTATATTCCATATATTTGAATACCTTTTCAACATTTCATTAGATTCAGTATGGAAATCGAACTGTTAAGATGTATTCCACATATCACATGATTTAAAATTATTTTTAATTTGGATTGTTTCTTTTGAAATTTGGTATTTCCTGCCAGATACAGTGACACATGTCTGTAATCCCAGAAACTCAGGAAGCTGAGGCAAGGGGAACACATATTCCAGGCCAGCCTCAGGATTTAAATAAGACCCATCTCGAAAAATGTATATACATATATAGTGCTGAGTATGTAGCTTAGTGTTATAGTGCCCCCTGAGTTAAAATCTCAGTACTGTTAAAATTTATATATATATATTCTATTATTTCATTAGAAGCTTGTTTGATTGTTCAACAAATAAATTTCTGAATAAAATAAAAAACTATATACTATTAATAAAAAGACAATGTAAAAATTTGTAGTTTTTTAAATAAGGGTAAAAACAATTGTTTTCAATAGCTTACAAGACCTCAAATGATGCAGAAAATTTTATTCCATTCAAGCCACATGAACTTCCTTGCTTTCTTGAACATGTCATTTCTAATAAAATCTATGAATTTGTGGACAAAGTCACAGAACAAGGGAGCTGAGGTGGGGCATGATACAACTCTAACAATAGACCTACACCATGTAAATATCTCATACTCAAAAATATCCTAGAACCTATACTCAGATATAAGAAGGAAATTCATGTAGCATGTATTGATCAATTAGTACATCAAGAAAGAACCAAGTATTCCCTCTTGATAGTTCGTTATCAAAGCAAATATAATTCAAGGAGAAAAAAAATCCTAAATAGCCATGGAAAAAGTGTATTCCTCAAAGGAAGTAGAGGTGCCACTTTTAAGATATAGGAGAAGAATAAAAATATATATTTAACTATATTCACTGCATCAAACTAAATAAAAAATCAGGGAATGGTAAAACTGTATTTAACTTAATTACTGCAGCAAACTAAATAAATAGTGGATAATATTTTCAAGAGAGTTAAACAAATAAACTAAGAACAGAAAATGATTAATAATTTGCAAGAGTTGAATGGTGGTTGCATAGGCTGGGGTAGAAATGTGGAGTAGATGGTCAAAGGGTAAAAAAATTCCATTGTTACACAGAGGAATTTTTTTCTTTTCATCATGTGTAGCATGCTGGATATAGCTAACATACAGCGTTATACATTTCAAAATTACAAAGACAGGGACTTTCATTTGTGCTCACCACAAAAATGTGAAGAATACTAGGTGAGGAATATGTTAAATCATTTGATTTGATTACTCAATTGTGTTAATAAATTATAGAATAATTGTTCTGAAAATTTAATTATAATTTTTCATTAAAAATAAGTTGGAAGTTGCAGAAAAGTGGAAAAACTAAGGAACAATGGAAATGTATGTGAAGACAAGAGACAATTCAAAATAAACATGAGGTCAAAAATAAATGCTGAAATGTGCTTAAACTTATAAAGCTTAAGTAGAGTCAGTATTAGACATGAAGAATGAACTTGATATTTAAAGAATAATCAAAGAAGAAAGTAGAAATCAAACCAAAATGAGTATTGAAAATACAGAAGAAAGGAAGAAGAGATTAAAATTCAAAAAAACTGATAAAAATGGGAACAAAAGAATGAGCATCCTTTTTAAGATTTATGGTAACTTTAAGAAAAGAGCATATTTTAAATTGAGATTTTAGTTTCATCCACCAACTCCCAATTCATGAAACAATGGTTGATTATTTATATTGGAGTGAAATCTTTATCATTCCAGGGAGTTTGATCCTTGTAGATCACCAAGAAGACACTTTATGGTTATCAAAGGTGACTATGCTGACTGGTTCCCATGAGAGGGAATGCACACCATGGAGAACTGGGGTGCTTGTCACTAGGAGGATTTGAAAAGATTGGGGACAGATTTCAAGGAAACAGGACTTTGCTCTTGGTTAAATGTTATCAAGAAGTGGTGCTCATTCTATGATTGGCTCACTCAATAAATCTTATCTAGAAAGTGGTCAGAGTGTAGTGTGAGTAAATATGGAAGGAAACTGCATTAGCAGAAAGACCTTCCACAGGGCACAAAGCAGTGACATTTATATTAGGATGAGACGAATATTGGTCATTTTGCAACTTATTTTTTTTTTACTAATTTAGAAATGCCTATGAAATGGACTTATTTTTGTTTTTATCATGAACAAAGAGTGGTGTTATGTATTATTTGTATTTTGAGGATTTTTTTTGAAGAGAGAGGAACAGTGAGAAAAAGAGAGAAGCAACTTTATTTAGTTTTTCAGTTGGCTTTCGTTGCTATGACACTTTGTGGTGCTGGGGTTCGAACCCTCGTCCTTTTGCATGCCAGGCAAGCACATAATTACTGAGCCACTACTCCAGCCGATATTTTGAGAAATTTTTATTTTCAATAAACACAAAGAGGCCTGTGAATGGCAGGTCTGCTCCCAGCAATACCAGGGCAGTTGCTCACTGCATGGACTGCGTTTTCATATATTTATTCCCTCTTTTTTATCCATAAACAGATAAAGTCAGGCTGCAGGAAGTTAATATAAAGGTTTTCACCAGCTTTGCTAGAATTTTGCTGATGAAGAGACTATTCAGGAAAAAGTAACCGGCAATCCAACTGATATAAGCGTCTCCCATTTCTTTTGTGGCAGGGTGAGTTGATGAATGTTCTGGCTTGACAATGGACTTGAGTAGCATTTATATTCTGGGCAGGATCTATCAGCCAACTTTAATGCAGGTAATTATTAGAGACAGCAGAACTGGCTCCAGGTAAGCAGATCTTCGTTGCTCTATTTCTCTGTGTGTATCTAATCTCTCTAAATATTCAACTGGCAGTTTGCCAGGCAACCTACAAACTTGAGTGGATCCAAGAAAACATCACTGTTTTGATTTGTCCAACAATTTTAGTACTAACATGCAGACATTTATATCTAGCAACTGATACTGAAAGCCTATTTAACAGTTTTTTTCTTTCATATGAATGCATGATAATTATATATATAGGGGGATTCATTATGCCATATACGTATAAGTACATAAAGTATTTTGATCAGTCTCATTCTTCAGGCTCTCCCTTTCTCTCTCTTCCTCCCTCACCTGATATGCTTGCCCGACTTCACTCATCTCCTTTGTATTATTAGTGTTGCTATTATTGCCATTATGGTTATTATTATTTAATTACTGTGTATGATTTCATTGTATTATAAATATAACCAGGATTTAACTTTTAGGTATTGCCAAGCTTCTCAAATAAGACATTCTTGAAGCCATAGTAGAAACCTAAAGCGTAAATTAACATAAACTGATTTTGCAGCAAGTGACAATGACAATTAGATCGTGGTATTTAAACATACACAAAAAGTACACCACAATTTGTTCCAAGTACAGACATTTCTAACACAATAATCATCTGCAATTTTTATCCATTATGTAAATTTCTGTAACTCTCTAAATTGTAATTCAAATATATCTTCTCCTTTTAATTCTAAGTCTCTATAGTCCCACCTCTGTTCTGCTTTTGTTCTTTCAGTTTTAAATCTCTCTTTTTTATCCTATAAATGTATTTGAATTTGAACAGAATTTTGAAAATTATAAACATTGAAATATTTTTATAATTTTGAAAGTTATAAACATTGAAATATTTTTTATTCTTGGTTTAAAGGATTAATATAAGTTATTTGAGAATAAGGGTGTACCTATGAGATTCTATGTCATATAGACTAATATATAGTCCATTAAAAATGAAATAAAATATGCAAATAGTACTTTGAAGAGTAATTCATGCATAATTTGTCTTCAATTTATTATTAAGTTGGAGATTAAGTAATGATGTGCTTTTTTTATTCTGACAAATATAAAAATTTTAAAAGGAGAATTGGCCTCTTTGAATATATCCATGTATCACATTATAAGGGAAAAGTAAGATTATAAGCATGGTTCAGAAAAAAATATATATATTTCAATAGGAAATATTACAAGGTCACTTATTAGAACAGTCTCTTATATGTATATTTATGTATATTTGACATTCTACTTAATATTTTATAAATTTTGATTTAAGTTTTACTCTTTATTAATCATAATTAAAGGACTGGATATGTTATAATTTAGATTATTAAATTATTAAAAATTAAAAGTAGTGAATATGCATGTCATCATTTAAAAGATAATACTTTATCACAAATATAATTAATACATTTTAAAATGTCTTGCCTAGAATTATAGCTTAAAGAAATTGTCTCAATTATTATATTGCATAAATAAAATGTAAATAAACATAACCTTTCTTTGCCTTTCACAGTCATTTAAATGTTTATCTTTAATCAATCCCAGACTGGATATCTTTAATATCTGAATATGGTAACATGGGATATATGATTTCATTACATTAATAGTGTCTGGCAAATTATAATTTATTATTGCTGGCTGATTTTCACAGGTGAAACTGCCAGGAGCTGATACGTCTAGATAATAAGCAAGTCACATTATTAGTAATGAGTTCACAAGTAATTAGTTGGATTACCTTATTTCTTAAGTAAACAACATAATATAAACACTGATGTGTGATGTGTGGATAAAATTTCCTGCACAAATCTTTTTTATTATGAATTGGCTATACTTATATGTGTTGAACATTACACACGTGAACACAAAGGAATGTGCATGCTTCTCTGCTTGTGAATCAAAGTTTTCGAGTTATGCTATTTAGGTCTTTTGCTTCTTTATATCAGTTTAGTTCAAGAATTATTGTGAACATTATAGATGTGGGAATATTTGTAGCCTACCATCCAAGATATATTAGATATAAGTAAAATTAGCAAGTGCATTTGTTTGTATGTTATGATATCAGAAGAAATTGTTTTATAAGTCTGTGCACATGAGTTAAAAAGCAATGTTCTGTGAATAACAGAAACTAGCTACAAGATTGTGGTGAACAATAAGGGTTGAGGGAGGCTTTATGGATGAAAAATGTACTACCGTGTAGTCCCTGTTCATATAGGAAAGCCAGAATTGTAGAAACTTGGATAAGCAGAAAAGGTTTTAGGGATGATTTAATTTATTTCTTTCAATCTACAAACGAGGAAAATAACAAAATAATGAATTAAGTGGTTTGCTGTAAGTTCCAGAGAGAAAGTTGATTAAATTGTCAGAAGTTTTCCTTTAGTTTAAAAACAATTCTAGTCAAAACAATGTTAACCAAAATATCTCTTCATATCATAGAGTGGTGTTCACACGTATAAGCAGTAGCAATGTCATATCTTAAATCTCAGGCAATGCACTAGAAGGAGAGGCTTAGAGAGTGTAAATTTGCAGAATTTGTAAGTAGTATACAGGGTGTCCAAATGAGACTGAAAATATGCAAGATCTACTAGGAGGAGAGAAATTTACGCAGCTATTGATCAGCATAAATTATTCTTGTCCTATGTTAAGTTAGAGAAATCAATAAAAATCCTATACCATCTCTCTAGCAGGTATCTTAGGAGGTCAGAAAGCAACAGTACAAAAGTAATCAATTAATGGGCAAATGAACTAAACAGATATTTATCGAAAGAAGAATTACAAATAACCAAAATATGTGAAAAAATGATCAGCACCTTTACAGAGCTTTCTCAAAGTAAAGGAATGGAATTACTGCATGATCCAGCTATATTGCTCTTTGGTATTTATCAGGCAAAATTAAAAAGGACTACATATAACAGTGGCTGTAGCAGCACAATTCACAACAGCCAAATTATGTAACCAGCCTAGATACCCATCAATGGATGAATGAACAAAGAAACTATAAGAAAAAAGGTAGAGAGAGAAAAGGGGAGAGAACAAAAAGGGAATCTCATGAAAATAAGAGGAAGATCAGCAGAGTAGGCGAAGAGAATTGGGGAGTAATGGGGCAGGGAAGGGGTGTTTTGTTTTTATTTTGTTTTGTTTTTCTTTTAAGGAGTTAATACCACCTATTAACCTCTTGAGGTATGGGCTTAAAATATTCTACTTAAGGTATAAAAATTCTAATTAACATAAAGAAGTTTAAGTAAACTTGCTTCTTACTTCAAATTAAAGTAGTAATTGTGACTAACCAAGCTTGGACATGCGTGATCTTCTTAGATCTGAGACTTGGGTTACCTTACCTCATGCACCGTACCTTACATATGCAGATTGCTTTGAGGTGGTTTGATTTCATGATGTTCCTGACACCTCATTGTTCCATAACTTTGCTGTCTTTGTCAAATGTTATTTGAACTAGTCTTAACATTCATGTGTATCTTTTCAAGCCTGAGGTTTTGAATTTCTGTCCAAATTTAGTATATTAAAAATATATTTAAAACTCAAAGTACTATAATTTTATTTATTTTCCTCTCTAGAAGCCTAATAATCTTTTCCTGGGAACCTGCTTGATATAATGATTTGCTAAAGGTTTCAAAAATTAAAGTCCATATGAAAACTTAAATTCATTCTTTTTATCTCCCACTCTCATTTTTCTTCTTATGTAGAATATCAGTATAAACAACAGCAAGTGGAAAGAACACATTCTGAATTACATCTTCCAAACATCACCTTATGGTTTCCTCAGCATTGTTGGCTGTGTATTCCTGGCAGTGGGAAATATTTTGGCAGTGTTAAAGTATGATTTCCTATTAGCTTTTAAATGTGAGCCAAATGGGGGAACAGCTGGGAGCGCCTAGCCTTGGAGAAGTGCAATCCCAAGAGATCACGCGACTGGCATAGTTAAAGCATAATCTTGGTAGCTCCTTAACTTTTGCTCCCTGGTACAGATGAGAAGAAAAATAAACAAAACATTCTAAAAATAAGACCAGTTAAGGTATTTCACCATTTTATAAAACACTTTCTATATCTCACTGTAAATTCTAATTCTATCACAAAAGAGAAAATAGCTAAATAACATGTGCATCTTAGGCATACATTATCCACCTAAATATTTGAATGCATTTTGTGATTTAGAGGATTAAGAACAAAATAAAAAGAAGAAAGATGTTTTTTGTATCAGGAAAAATACATTAATACAAGTTATCCATTAGGCATTATGTCCTGCATTACATTACATATATATCTAAAATGTGCATACACGTATGCATACATTTACATAAATAATATGTAAAATAAATAGTTGAACTCTACAGTGTTGTATAAAATTATATTTTCATTTTGTTTCTGAAGGGTTTTCATATTTAGATTTTCAGCTATGAGCACAAAACACAACAAATGTCTTCTTTAATTTTTAAATTTTATTTATATAAATACCTGATGTTGCTTAACACTTCCTGCTTTCAGATTCTTGCTATTGTTTCCTTAGGTCATTTTGTTTTGGTGACAAATTTCTTGGTTTTCATATAAATTGTCAATATTTTTTTTGTTTTATAACATATGTGATGAAGGTGTATGAAGGTGCAAGTGTGTCATTCTTTGTTTTTAAATGATTTCTCTGCTGTGCAGCACAATGACACCCCTATCTTAAATTCCTGCTCTGCATGAAAAATCTATGATAAGTAGTGTTGGGTAACAGAAATTCTAAAAGAAATATATTTGAATTAATTTTTGGGAGATTAGCAGAAGATATGAGAATGCCATAAAGCATATATGGACAACATATACACAAGCAAAATGGGTAACAGAGCTTAGTAGAAAATACTGAAAACCTCACATTCATTCCCTAGAATGAGAATTGTGATGTTAAAATCATGTTTCCAAGAACAATAATAATCTGTTTACTACCTTTGAATCTTATTTATCTAACCATTCTAATAGGGATATCACTGAATTTATATTTTTAATTCATCTTTTTGGAGTATGTCTTTATTGTTTTCTGATTTTCAGTCTTTTCAAATTTACAAGTCCTTTTTCTTTACACTTAAATAATAAATAAAAGAGTGTGACTGTCTTTGATTAGAACTTTTTGCACTGAAACATATTTGTGATTATTCCATTTTCCGTAACAAGCTTGATCTCAGATAATTGCTTGATAGATAGCCCATTTGCTTTGAAGTGATGCGCTTATCTTCCTAAAATAATGTTTTTATTATTAAAAAGTAATTCATGGATGGACTTCTGAAATGTCTCTGTAAGAAGCTTAAAAATTATCTCTAGGTAATGAAGCAACACAAGTAGACAAAGAGTGAAAACAGAATATTAAAAGACTCTAGAAACTGACTTACAATAATACAAGAAGTTAGAAATGAAAAGAAAAATACAAGAAGTTAAGAATTAAAGAATGTGTCCTATTGTAAAATTAAAACTGAGTTTGTAATATTTATCGGATGGACTGCTCTATCTACTCCATATCTAGTAGTTAGAGAGCTCCTATTTGGGTACTAATTTTAGTTTCCATCTTTCTGCATAATTCTGATTCTGTGGAAATTCAACAGGAAGGAAAGGAGAGTGAGTGTATCACATTGCTTTAAAGAATCTGCTTTACAATAACTACATTGGCATATATTTGAAGCAGCTACAGGTAGATTTATAATGCCATTTCAGGAGTAATTGATGAAGAAAATATAATATGTTAAAAAACATAGAATTATAATAGTACGTGAACATTTACTACAAACAAGCAGTAAGGGAGATCAAGGGACTGAAAAGTAAAGGTTGACCTATAGTACATAGATAACAAAATGGAAGTTCTAAATGCAAGCATATAAATAATAATGTGAAAGAAAAATAACGATCTCAAATTAAAAAAACTCAAATTTTATCCGCAAGTAAAAACTAAGTCAAAATCCAAGGCAAGGAAAATAATTCACCATCCCCCCAAAAAAGAAAGAACTACAAAGTTTAGACTAGAATATATTTAAAATGAAAAATAAGGAAAGCAGAGTTTGTATCTATTTTTCAAGATCCAACAAACAAATCACATTCATTTAAAGAGGTTTTACACACACACACACACACACGCACACACACACGCGCACAAACACACACACACACACACGCACAATGAAAGATAAATGATAACACAAGGATTGAAAAAAGGGAAAATTCCACTATCTTACCATATTAAAATAGTGATAGGAAAATTGAACAAGTGGATGCAACAAAATAGACATCTGAGATGAAACAGATGAGCTCCAAAACACACATTTACTGAATAGACCAAAGAACAAATACAAATCTAAACACTTGCATGTGAAGTAAAAAGATTATATCAGTAATTATAAACTCCCCCCACAAAGATATACGAGGACTTTTTCACTGATTCATTAAAAAATATATATTTACAGAAAAATCACAACTATACTCCACAAACTAAGCCAGAAAATATTGCAGGAGAGAAAATACACACTTACACTCATGCACGTACACACAAATTATGAGTTCTGCCCGTCTCAGATGGAAAGATAAAATATTAATTTTAATGGAATCAATACAATTTCATATATAATAACTTTAAAATAAAATGTTTTCAACTATTTTTAACTAAATTTGTTCAAGTACTATACTATGAAACTTATAATCATGGATAAAAGGAAATGGAGCAAGAGCAAGTATCAACGGACTTGGTGGCCTTAAAGAACAGAGTTGGAAAGAGTTGATATTGTTAGAATGGCAATAATTTCCACATTAAGCTATAGATTTAGTTTGGTTCTGTCCAAATATCTGCTAATATTTTCTACAGAAATTAACAAACTTATCCTAAAATGATGTGGAATTTATAAGACTATAAAACTGTCTTTAAAAGTTAAGGAATCATGTTATCTACTTCCAATACTTAGTAAGATTGTACAATAATCCTGATGCATATTTATCAGGAAAGACATATGCATCAACAAAATAGAACAGGAAATCCTGAAATAAATTGATTTTCAGCCAAGATGCCAAAAACACACAATGGGGAAAGAATAGTCCTTAAATGAATTACTTTATTACAGTTGTATACCCCATGAGAAAAAAAGTTAATTTGTAGCCTTACCTCACACTGTGCAAGAAAATGAACTCAGAATATATTCTACCCTAAAATGTAAACTTTAAGGAAGACTATTTTTCCTATCAAAATGAAATATTCTTGAATTTGGTTTAGAAAATTATTTCTTAGATCCAATATAAAAATGGCAAGAACTAAAATAAAAATTGTCAAACAACTTCATCAAAATTAAATGCTTTTTCGTCTAAGGACAGCATAGAAAAAAATGGAAAGACAATATAAAGACCTGCAAAATATATTTGCAACCATATTTCCTAAAAAGTACTTGTATGATCCTGAGCTTAGGGACTTATACCTGCAATCCCAGGGACTCGGGAGACGGAAGAAGGAGCATCACAAGATCAAGGTCACCCTAAGCAATTCAGTGAGACCCTCAACATATTTGCAGGCCTCTCCCAAGGGGAAAAAAAAAGACTGAGAATGTTGCACAGTTGTAAAGCACTCTTGGGTTTGATCCCCAGTATCAAAGATTTAAAAAAGGACTCATATGCAATATATGGAAAAAAACTTAGAAATCGTGACTACAGATAATCTAATGAAGAAATGACAGAAATGTGACATTTATTTCACTTCTGGTGACATATAAATGGCCAAAGAATTCAAAGTCAGTACTCATTAGGAAAATGTAAATCCAACAGTAATGAGGCACCTCTTCACATCTAGTAGAATGGCTTTGATTAACATCAGGGATTAACAAGTGTAGACACATAGATGACAACCTTGGATGTTCATATATGGTGCATAGGTAGCTAAAATAGTGCAGACTCCCTGGGAAATATTCAACAGTTTCTTATAATATTAAACAGATTTACAATCAACAGATTCTCTTTCCAGTTATGTATTTCAGATAATTGAAAACATTTGTATATACAAAGCTTTATTTAAGACTATTTATAATAGAAAAAAAATCAAAGGCAAATAGATGATTAATGATGCACTTCCATTTCTGCACAGATTTTTCAGAAATTTTGTTTAGCTCTTTAGTTGAAGTAAATGGAATTTTAGGGATGTCCTTTAGTATGCAAGTTGCAGAGCTAACTTAAGTCTTCATTCACTAGGCAATGGGTTGAGATCTATGGATAAAATCATAGACAGAGTAATAAGAGATCTGCTTCAGAAAAATTAACCCATAACCACTACATACTTGATCAGTAATATGGTAAAATATACATTATAACCAACTAATGCAAAGAATGTTCTTTATATTTCTTTATAATTCTCATTCCTGACCTACAGGAATCTGACATAGAAATGGATAAAACATGTTTAGTGTTTATTTTTATCTTTTTGTGCTATTACAACAAAATATCTGAGATTGAATCATTTATAGTACAGAAATTATTTCTAGAATTTCTGGAGACTGGAATGTCCAAGATCACACTTCTCTGACTTGTTTTTGATTGCTGTAGACTTTCTTGTTGCTTCCACCACTAGGGAGAGGTTAAAACAGCAGAAAGGACCAAATGTCACAGTATCCCAAGATGATGTTAGATCAGGAAAAAGCGAAATCACTTGTCCAAGCTCCTTTATTAGGCCTCTGCCAAATACTGAATTGTCCCTTAAACACCCCACTACTTAACATTATTATTGCATTCACAATTAAAATTCCACATATGAATTTGTGGGGACATGTTCAGATTGCGGCAGTGTCTTAGTCAGGCAATCTAACAAAATTATCTAGTTTATTTGGGCATCAGTGGACAAAGAACCAAATAAATTACAGTAACCTGTACTTACTGTAGTTTGGTGAATGCCAAGAGAGTCTGTTTAGGAACTGGCTTGTGGCATGTTTTCAAATCATTTCAAGCCACCAAGGCCTTCAGAAACCACCAGACAGGAAGCACTATTTCAATACTACTCTTAAATAGAAAAATTATAAAAGATTTTATCTTTACTTTTAAATATAAATTTGTCCAATTCTTAGATTGCCAACCTAATTTAGTTGAGGTTATTGTGAGCACTGCCCAAAGAGATTGATAATATCCTTATTTATCTTAACAGGTTAATAGCAAGAAAAAAGAAAAGAAAGTGATTGGAGAATGAGAAAAAAAAAAGTGTGTACATAGTTTGATGAACAAATCTAATTTTGTGGTCCATCAATAAGGAACCATACTGAGAAATTTCAGAGCAAAGCCAAAATCACAGTTAAAGTTTATGGTATTCTTAAGCAAAGAAAGCAATTAAAAAGTTATAAATTGATAGTTGAAATAGGTCATTAGACTAAGAAATGTTTTTGTATAAAAACCATCATAAGCAATGCAAGAAACATAAGTTGAAATCTAAAACTGAGGCAAGAAAACTATTTTAAGTTTATGTAAGTTCACATGTTAATATAACATACACAGAAAAAGTTGACAAGCGATATGGAAACATTGAATCAAATCAAATAGAAACATAATCAAACAAAATTAAAAATTAAAAAAAAAGCATAATAGGGGTTAGGGATTTAGCTCAGTGGCAGAGTGCTTGCCTAGCACGCACAAAGTCCTGAGTTAGGTCTTCAGCCCTGAAAAAAAAAAAAAAAGAAAAGAAAAGAAAATAAACAAATAAACAAAAAAAAAAACATGATAGAAAACATGAAAATCAACAAATGAGTGGATAAAGAACTGAGGTATAGCCAGATGTAGTAGCACATGCTTGTAATCA
>PVKS010038005.1:0-18235 GCA_004027875.1 Aplodontia rufa
TTACTAAAGCCTCCAACAGGCTGCAGCTCCACAAAACTAACACGTAAAAGAGGAGTGTAGTCCTTCTGCTACTAGTAACCATCCCCAAGAAGGAACGGTTCTGGGGTGGGATCTTGCAGACGTCTTTGGAACTTATGTGGATGTGTTCCTGATCTAAGTAACTGGAAATGGGGCTGGGTTGGCGGCATGTCCTGCTAACTCTCTAGATCTGAGACCATCAAGAACATAAAGCTATTGCTTTTACTTGTAAATCATCTTGTTAGAGGATAGTACACCGCTCATCAGTCTCACAATCTCAAAGGCAACGTCTTCAAATAGGTCTGCAAAGGAGTCAAAGAAAGGGTTTAAATCCTTTTCCCATCACGTTAAAAAAGCCTACTCTTAGGAATGGAAGAAACGTAGAAGTAGATTCAGAAGAACAATCACAGATAGGTTCAGGAAAGTAAAACAGACCCTAGGAAAACTGACTTTATTTTTTTGCTCATCATTATAAATATATCCATGCCTTAAAGAACATAAGAAGCAAATAATCCCAAAATAATAACCAAAGTCCACTCTGGGCTTATTCTAATTACCCTAGCATATGATATTGAGTAATATTTTATATAAATAACTATGTTCACATATTTCCATCCATGACAGAGCAAATGGACCCTCACACAGTATCATTTTCTCTATACTTTAGGGACAACCCAATGTTTGGAGCAGCAGTATCCCTGCAAAGCTATTTTATTTCCCAGTGTCCTTGCAGTTATAGGCTTTCAAATGATTAATTTCTGACCAATGAGTTGTCGAGAGACAAAATTACAACAAGTTTAAAGATTTTAATTGCCGTCCTAAAATCAAGCAGCACTTAATTTTATAAAATGGAAATATTGTTCGAATGAGCTGAGCAAAGGAGCTTGATTTTATAGACACAAGGAGCAGGGAACAGAGAAATAGAAAGCAAAAACAGATTGTTTCAAGGTTGCTTTCCCTGTATAAGCTGAAGCAGAGGCAACTTCCTTGGGCTGATTGAGGGGCTATGATCTCTTTCTCTCTCCTGATTTTAGCATGAGGGACACCATTTTGTTTTGCGCTGTTGGACCTAGTAGAAGCTCAGTCCAAACCATTGGTATCCTATAAATTTATTTAAGAATTATAAGCGGGAATCTTAGGGAAGTATTAGTGGAAGTGTTCCTTAAAGGATAATAGTGTCTTTCTGCCTTTTCCCTCATTCCTCTTCCAGCCATCTATTTATGAATAACTAGAAAAGAGAAGCTCAAAGACTCCAAACAAATAGTACCCATAAAACATGGAAATGTTGTTTACTCTGATTTGATCACTGCACATCATGGCCCTATATTGAAATATCATACCATGTCCCATAAGTATGTATAATCATTACTGTTCTAAATGAAATCAAATATGTGGTCAGGTGTGGGTAACCAAGGCCGAAGGGCGAAAGAATGCGCCCCCAGCAAGGAAGTGAGGGGTTTTTAGTTCTGACCTGACACAGTACTGTCCTTCGCTCTAATTGGAGGCACTGAGATAAGGAGGAGACAGGTGCAAAGAGGAAGTAGGTGGCGCCTTGGGGAGAGTCGGGTTGGGGGTCGCTGCACAGTGGTAAGGATCAGAGTGAGTAAGCAAAGTTCACCCAGTGAAGATGGATGGGTAACAGAAGGGGGCCTTGGAAAGAGGTGGGTGGACATAGGTGAGGGAGTTACTATCCAAAGGAGGAGGGGATCTAAAATGGAGGTAGTGGGTTATACATCACAGTCTTTCAAGTTTGATAGAAAAGACATACATCTTACATTACCCATTAAATAAAAAAAATTTTTAAAGTTTAGGAGATGGGCTAGAGCAGTGGCTCAGTGGTTATGGTGCTTGTCTGGCGTGTGCAAGGGTGTGAGTTTGAACCCCAGCACCACATACACAATGAAGTGTAGGAGCAATGAGAGCCACATGAAAAACTAAATAAAAAATTTATTCTCTCTCTCTCTCTCTCATTATCCTTCTCTCTTTAAAAAAAATAGAAAGAATGAAAAAGAAAGAAAGAAAGAAAGAAAGTAAGTTTAGGAGATGAAAATGCTAACTACCCTGATCTTGTCATCAAATATTGTACGCATGCATCAAAATACTGCACCGCAACCCACACATTCATACAATTAAAATACGAGTGAAAAACATTAAAGAGAAAAAGAAAATGAGGAGCCCCTCTGTGTCCCCTCTTCCTGGACAGGCTCTCCCATGTAGCTTGTGCTTGCTGGGCCAGGCATTGCTGGAAGCTTTCCACACCTTATGCCTGTTTTCCTGCTGGTTTACGGTGTCTTGATCCCCGGGAGTTTAATTCTTGGCAAGAGCCTACAGATGTGAATTTTGCCCTCCCTTCTCCTACAATCTGTTTTCTCTGGGATCTTGGTCCCCTGGGTCTGCACTGTTTGGTACCCATTACATTTTTATCTTCTTGCAAAAAATTCTGGTGGACCACTTTGTGCTGAGACTCTGTGCTCCGTGCTGTGACATGGCTAGAAGACAGCAGCTCCAACAGTGTTTCCCTTCCCTTCAGGATGAGCCCCTTCCAGCCTGGCTGCCTAGATGCTCCCTAGCACCCAAGCAAGCTCAACATGGCCCACCAAGGTTTTCTAGCGGTGTTGGTAGAAGGGGGTGTGTGATATCAAACTATGCCATCAGAGTTGGGAAAGTTTTGAATTAATTTCTTGACCTTTTGCTTCCCTCAGGGCTTGACTTCTTTTTAGTTGGAATTGTTCTTAATGCTAGTGAAAAGTTTTTTTCTGATAATTTTAAAATAGCAGCAAATTTATATAAAAAAATAAAAATGTTACTTGGATGCTTTATGGATAAACGAAGAAGAAATTAGGAAGAGGGACAAAGTCATGGCTGTGGGTTAAATTGTTTTTGTTATTATGTGCCCAAAGAGGAATATAGAAAAGAACTGGCAAAACTTGAGCATTTTTATTTTGTTTTCCTTAAATATCAGTCTCAAAGGAATAAAATTATATTTTGGCCAGCCTCTTACATATATTTGCCAATGGGCAAGTCCAAATATGGAGTTTTCTTTTTTATTTGGAGTGATATAATTAGCCTGTCTATGAATAGGTTATTTACATCTGTATATTTGAGCTAACGAATTGTCTCACATTCACGTATTACTAATCTATAGGACATAAATCCACACTCAGAAAGATGTCTAGCATCCATAGTTTTGAAGAGAAAAAACAATCCAAACTAAGTAAACTTTGTCCCTGTTAATGTAATTGCAAAGTACTCCAGAAAAAGTGAAGGGGGACAGCATGCAGGTCACGCTGTAGACTCTCAGGAAGGACACGCATAATACAATGAGTCATTGTGAAGCGTGCATTAAAGGAGATCTACTGAAAAAACATCAGAGCACTATGGGAGAAGAACATAAGAACAAGTTCAAAGCCAGCCTCAGCAACTTAGTGAGGCCCTTAGCAAATTCATGAGACACTGTCTCAAAATAAAAAAGAATTAAAAAGGACTGGAGATGTGGATCAGTGGTTAAATACCCTGGGTTCAATCCCTAGCACCACAATAAATAAATAAACAAGAAATAAATAAGAAGGAAAGGAAAGGAAGGAAAGGAGGGAGGGATGTAGGGAGGGAGGGAAAAAAGGAAGGGAGGGAGGAAACCTGATAGGAAGTCGTTATGGGAATTTTAGGAGTGGAAGTCTTATGGATGTTATTTGCATAACTAGAACTTAGACATAAAAAATACAGTTTCACAATGTTACCTGTGTCTTTGATGCTCTCCTCCCACACAACCCAACTGAAATGACATATCTGGCATTTTGTGGCTTAATTTGAGAACATAATGACCATTATAATTCTTGATGCAGAAGTCCTTTAATATTTTATGTTGTACTGACAATACTAAGGCATTTGTCTCAAAGAACTGTGTTTTGCTGTGTTTATTGACCTTTCTCCTTCATAAATCTAAATGGAAAGATACAGGAATGAAAGTTCTTTGTTCTCTGTTCTGCTGTGATAACTGTGAAAGTGTGCCCTGAGAGGTACATTCAAACAGATGGCCAATCACACATGAAGATCATCAAATTATAATTAAACTTGGCTTTAACTAAACAATATCACCCACTGTGCAGAAGTCTGAAATAAGGTATCATTTCTCCACTTGCATGTCAGTTTTATATTCTTACAATAATATCTATTTAAAACTGTTGGAGAAGCTTTGAAAAACCTTAGTGTCTTATTATTTTTTCAGAACCCACTTGGAAAGAACGAAGTTGCCTTATTCTCAGCAACTCACAACGTTAGGAAGGCAGCTCAAATTTTAACATACTGTCTGCTCTATTCTTTTTAATTCCACAGGATAAATTAGTAAAACAAAGAAGGTAATCAAGCAAAACAGATTTTAATTTTGTTTCTCAAACTTACTCTGAGATGGAAATATAAAAAGTTATTGAAGATTTCGTCTCCATTGCATCTTCTATTAGTAAGTCACTAGTATATTTTCTGATCAATAAGAATATTTATTATCCTTTTGTTCTTATTAGCTATCAAAGCACTTGGCTGATTTCACACTTTAATGCTTTGTTCAGTCTTACACAATAGAGTATATATCTTTATCAAAGACTGTCAGAAGGATAGACCTGGATTGATAAGGAACTGATTACCAAAAGAGAGATTTTGAGATACTATAAAATACAAAATTAAGAGTTACACTTGGGAAAGATGTAAGAAAACCTAGCAGGGGAGAGTTATCTATCCAATCAGGTAGAGTACATGGAATAAATAACATTTCCTATAGAAGAGAAATAAAGATTTTGATCTTCTAGCAAAGAGAAGGTATTTTAGAAACAATTTTGATTCTTTTGTAGACATGCTAATTTTATGTTACCCTTGTATTTTTAATCTGGTGTGATGATACAGCATAATTAGATAAGAATATAAATTTTCTCCATTGCTTTAAAAAGAAGCTTAACTTTAGCTCTTCATTTGAACAATGACTTTCGTACAGTGCCACTTCCTTTTATAGTAGTTACATTTTCTAAAAGAAAATTTTTCTGTTTTCACAGAATAAAAATAAAACACAGTATTGTAATAATTGACAATTCAAAGATAACAAAGAAACCCCCAGTCATAGATAGTTAAATATGCGTAAAAGGAAGGTTACCTACTGCTCCTAAGAAAAATTAAATTTTAACTGCAGAAATGCAAATGACTCAGTGTGAATCATCTCTGCTGATTCTGAAGCACACTGCTGGCCAGTAGAAATGTAGGGCTTCCCAATTTTGCAGGTGGAGCTCTCAGGCCTTCCATTGGAAGCCTTGAGGGAGAGATGCTCTGCCCTCCTGGGTAGGAAACCAAATAGAAGTCAAGTTGAAGCTCAGGTCTCTCCCTCCAAGGAACTAGGAAAGTGACTTCCACATTGGCCAGAGTTTCTGAAATGCTAAACTAGAAAGTTAAAGGCGTGTTAATTTTAATCAATAGGACTCAAGCAATTAAAAAAAAAAACTCCTGACAATAATGCATACTGTCAGGATGACGAGGCTAGCCCTGCTCCCAGCATGCCCTGAAGGACAAAGACAGAACGCCGGAAAGGGTACAATTTACTTTTACTACCAAGTCTTCCCAGAATTTGTTAATGTGAAATTAAAGTCACTTCATCTGTGTTATTTCTGTAGTCTTTGCCAAGTACGTGCTGAATGCCTACTGAGCTCTGAGGGTTGTTGCATGAGGTTTTGGCCCCCTCCACGTGCAGGGCCCACCATCTGACGAAGAGGAAATCAGATCAAACTGATAGATGCTCCTATACCTTACCTTCTTCCTTGCCCACTTTGGAACCAATCAACTGGTTCGCTCTTTGAGCTTCGATTTAATGTCACCTTCTCTTCCTTCTTCTTGGTATCACTTAAGACAATGGAAATGAAGGGGAAATCAACCTCAGCTCTCAGGAGGTCACACCTGCTCCGGAAGTTAAAGCTCCTTTTGTTTTGATTTAAGTTTGTGCTATAGAATTGGAAATTCCCAACTTAACATCATTAGAGACAATGGGGAAGTGCTTTAAACAAACTAACTTCTAACTTTCCATAGCTATGTCCTTTGCAGAATGCGAATCAAACTTTGTAGTTACCTAGCAACTACTCATTCTTCTGAAACTTTTGACCCGAAACAGACACTTTTCCCGTGACTGAATTCTATTTCAAGTCAGTCATATCCAAGCAATATTCCTGTGGATGTCCCTATAGGAATTGTAATAACTTAAACTAGAATGGGTAAGTGACAGATCTGCTTATAGCATTAGGAGGGTGCTTTTTAAAAGCTGAGCAACACTTGTTGGCCTGACCTGTCACAACTGTTACATGGTGGCCTATGTTCAGAACTTAAGATCAGCAGAGAAAGTTTGTGGATTCAAATACACCATGGAAGGAGCCTCAGCAAGAGGAAAGGTGGGGGTGTCTTTCACTTTTCTGGGCTTCCCTGTGACACAGCACACTTTATTGTCAGAGTCTGTTAATGTTCTTTCTCTAAACTGAATTGTGGGGTCTTCAAGTGAGCAGAGCCTCTCTTACTTAACCAGGAAGTGGACAAAATGCTAACATCACGGCAGATTTTAACAGAGTTTAATGAATGAATGGACAAGGATCTAAGATATCCAGCAGGGAAGGAGTGAACCAATAGGAAGAAAGCCTAGGACCTTGAGGATCCTTCTTTTAGGTGGCCTGGTACAGTTAAAGAACCGGAAGCCTAAAGGCATCGTATTCATCCACAGATGGCAAGTCGCTAGCAACACTCTTGTGATGTTGAGAAACAAAGTTGTGAATGCTGAAACACAGAAGGAACAATTCCCAAGCAACCCTGGCATTCAGAGTGATGTGAAATATTGCTCTGTCTCCAATCTGAATCTCATGCCCTCTCAGTGAGTCACTTCACTTGAGACAGAGTCCAGCTTCAAACTTCCCAGCCAGTGTTTTGTCATAGCTGTGAGCCCTGAGATTTTGGCCCTCTCAGCTCTCAGGCACTTGGTTTGGATGAGAAGAAAAAATCACCAGCTGAGACCATTGCTCACCGTCCACTGTTCAGAGAAACGGTGGCTTCTCTCTGCTCATCACTGTTGATGCAGTAGCCCTCACCAAGGAGTAAAGTTCCCTTCAGAGTGATAAGTGCAGGGCAGGGAAAGACCGTGTGTTGAAGGACGGAGACAGAGTGTTCCCTCTGGAAATGCTATTGAGGTGAAGGCCACTGTTTGCCCATGTAAATAGTGCAATATGCATCAATCGCTTGTGAAATTTATCATTCACGGATGTCACAGCTTTGCAAGCATGAAGGAATAAAGAAAAAGATATTTGGGTGGCAGGAAATGCATCTATCCAATACCCACGTCCAGGGCTCAGATGAAATGCTTATAAACGAAGTGGTGATCAAAGGAAGCTCAGAAAATCTGACTCACTCCCAAAGGTTCCATAATAAATTAAACAAGAAATCTGTTTTAGTTGAGTTGTAATCAGATGGGGAAAAGATTAGCACTGAATAAAGCAACACGGATTCTTCTAAAGTAGAAAAGTAACAAAAGGCAGAAATTAAAACAAAAAAAAGAGATAACACAAACTCAGAGAGAAAATCAAAAGAATGAAAGGTTAAATGGGAACCAGTGGCACGGTTAGAGTTGTCAATTAGAACTGACTCATGAAAATCACAGCAGAAATCATCATTGTATCGGACAGGCATGGCTATATCCACATAGCACAATTTCTTCAAAATGTCAGCAGTATGCTTATGCTGATCACTCACAAATTATGGAGATGTCAGTGTTAGTCGCCTGATTTGATTGATACACATTGTACACATGTATTGCAATATCGCACTATACCTCATAAATCTGTACAATTATTAGGTGTTCATAAAACTTCACTAAATGTTTAATGATATGAAAATTCAAGCCATCCTGATTTGATCAGTACATATTTTGTATATACCTCAAGTCATCACACTGGACCCCTCAAAATACATACAATTAAAATAATAACAATGAATAAAATCATATTTATAGTTCTTGTGCATATTTATAACATGTCTTCTTATTGGGATGATTATTGGGATAATGACAATTCTTAATGGGTGGAAAGTGATATCAGTTTTTGTTGATGTTAATATATCTACCCATATCCCATTTTTATTTTCTTACCAAATATTAATATATACAGGATGCAAATCTTTTACCAGATATGCAATTTGCAAATATTTTCTCCATGCCATGATCATTTTCACATTCTCTCTACTGTGTCTTTAATCAGATTTTACCGTTATGAAATGAATATTTAAGGCCTAATAAGAGTAACACTCAGAAACCTCCTTTGTTGAATACTCATGTGGACTCTCTAGATTATTTGTTTGGTTGCTTTTTTTCCTTTCTTGCAATGCTGGGGATTGAGCCCAAGGCCTTGTGCAAATGCACTACCACTGAACTACATGCCTGACTCTTTTTTTTTTAATTTATTTGTGATTTTAAGACAAGGACTTGCTAACTTGATGAGTGTGTCCTCTGTACTATGATCATCGTCCCTCGGCCTCCCTAGCAGCTGTGATTGCAGGTGTGCTCCATCATGTCTGGCTTCTGACTTTCTTTAATTTTGTATTATCATGGTATATCTTTTTTTCTTTCCTTGGTGCTGGGGATTGAACCTGGAGTATCTTTTACTGATTTCTAGAAATTTCCTTTCTACTGCTCTTCTCTCTCTGGTACTCAGTCCTTCCGACTCTAGCTGCCTCAGTCTACCCAAATTCCCAGCTCAATCTCCCCACACAGTGCATCTACTGGGATCCTGCAAGATCTCTCCTATCGAAGAATAGGCATTCACAGGGCGGCCTCTTCGATTCCTGTCCCTCAGGAAGGTTAAGTATTAACTACTGCATTTCATTTCCTATTGTCTAGTGTTCTAAAAAAACTATCATTTTATATAACCAGCCTTTTTGGAGGGGGGAGACTGTTTTAGATGAGATGATAAACCTTGTCCCTGTTACTCCATCCTAACTAGTAGTAGAAATACCTTCTCACATTTTTAAGGTCACATTAGGAATACACAATTTTTGAAGACTAACCCAGATCAGCTTCTTTCACAGGGCACTCATGACTGTGGGCTCAGCGGCCCAAGTTGCTGTGCCAATCGCCTCCTCTGACCTTCTCTAGACCATAATGACCTGCCTTGAAGTTGGCCTGAAGAGTCCTTGCTGTGGCTCACAAAATAATAATAATAATAATAATAATAATAATAATAATAATAATAATAATAGTTTTAAGAGAAAGAGAGATTCAAATTTGATTTAATTTTTGTCTGGTTTCTGTTTCCCCAACCCTTTGTTGTGTGTGGTGCTGTGGTTCAAACCTGTGTCCTCGCACGTGCCAGCAATTGCTCTCCCGCTGAGCCACATTCCCAGCCCAGGCTCATATACTCTAACTACTGCCATGACCACTCCAGGCCCCCATGTTCCTCAGGGGCAGTGCTGACCACTGTGCCTAACTCTGGCCATAGCTGTCCCTTCTCTATTGTGTGAGAGTTGGGTGGTGCAGGTAAGTTTCTCTCCCCTGGGGTGGACTTTGACCAATGAGACACAGGTGAACCATGGGGTAAACTCCTTAGGCTTCCACCCCATGCCCTTCCCCACCCAGACCCCCTCAGGTGGTGACTCCACAAGGCTTGCGCAAACCCACATGACTAACTGATTGCATTTTCTTGGGGAATCGCTCCGCTGGATTCACGACCCCCCCATTCTGTGTTTCATGTCCCTTTTTCCCTTCATCTCTCATTGCTCTTGCATAGCCACCCCCCCATCACCGCAAAGCTTTAGGGCACACATTCAGGTTCAAACTGTGCTCCAGGTTTTCTAGCTGTGAGAGTGGACAAATGGAGAATGTGAAAAATGCAATAATCATTCAATTAGATCTATGTGCCGCATTTTTATTTTTATTTCCTGAGAGAAAGAATCAATTATATTTTAGTTTTTTATCTGGTTTTTGTTTCTCTGACACTTAGTCATATATCTGCTGCCGGGGTTTGAACCCGGGTCCTGGCACCTGCCAGGCAAGCACTTTAACCTCTAAGCCACCACTCCAGGCCCCCAGCTGCATTTTTATACAAAAGTTTTTAACTCTGTTGTGGACATTTTAAATGAAGAAGCAATGATGTTTTAAGGTAACCTGTTGGAAATCCAGCCCCAATTGACAGAGTTTGGCAAAAGATGATCAGAAACTCTTAGTCTTGGTGACCGACAAGTAACCAGCTGCTAACAGGGCTGGTGACGTGCCAGCATCAAGCTGGAGCATGGGCACTCGTACCCGGAATTCGGTGTGGCAGGCTTGCAGGAAAACGGTGACCTCATGCAAAGCCACCTGCACTTTGCCTGCATCTGTAAATAACAGAAGGACTTTAAATGGAAGAAGCTAAAAGTGTTCTGCCTGGGGCTCTGTCCTGTGTCACAGCCGGCAACGTGTTTACACAGGGTGGCCTGCAGTGATGTTAAGCAGGCAGCACCAGAGCCCAGGTCACAAACTCTGCCTCGGCAGTGAAAAGATCCTGTGGGTGAGCAAGTGTGACAGACAGCACGTTTCTAATGAAAAATCCATGGTAATGTGAGCACTATTAATAAAATATTGGATTCACCCACTCGAGGGTCATAACTGACTTCTAAATTTTCCTTTTGTAATTTATTCTTGTTGGACCCTAACTTATGGACCAATGTCCTCACGAGAAGAAGAAAGGACACACACAGGAAAGAGGGTCCCATGCTTGGGGTAACACAGCCTCGAGCACCAAGAATCCCACAATGACCACCAGCTATGAAGGGTGTGAGGAATTCTCCTCGGGGCCGCCAGAACAAACCACCTGTCAAACCTCTGACTTCCGGCCTCCTGACCTGTGAGAAAATAATTTTATGTTGTTTTAAACTACCCCATGCATGGTAATTTGTTACTGAACATGACAGAATCTTATGTATAGTAGAAATATATTCTTATATATCATCAGGGCCAGGGTGATCTCATTTTTTAAACCAAAATTTAAAATGCATTCTTCTACATAGTACCAAAAAAAAAAAAAAAGCATGCTGCTGAAAATTTATGGGGACATCTATTTTGTTGTGTGTATTAGTCTACGTGAGCTGCCATAACAAAATACCACAGTGGGGATAACTTAAAGAACAGAAATTGATTTCCTTGTGGTTCCAGAGGCTAGAAATCCATGGTCAGGGTTCTGCCAAGTTCAGCCTCTGAGCAGGGCTCTTTCCCTAGCTTTCGGTGGCTGTCTGCATGCTGGGGCCACACAGGGCCCTTCCTCTATGTGCTTGTCAGTCCCGGACCTCACAGCCTTACTCTCCTGCACGCAGGACTCCAGTGCAGGTTCAGCCACACCTGTGTTGGACTTCAACACATGACTTTAGAGGGTGCACAGTTCAGTCCTAACATGTGGGGGTTTTCTTTGTTTTCTGGTTTTTTTTTTCCTGTTCATAGTATGACCATTGGAGTAAATTTCCCCTAATACTTAGTGCATATGATTTAGGTAGAATAACCACACACACACAACAGGGGATGGCACATGAGGTGGCTTTAAGGATTCAGAAAAGACCATGCAAGCCAATGAACATGTCTACGAGGAGATATTGACCCCTAGATTGTGTTCCCCTGGAGTGAGCAGAGCTAATCTTTACATGATGAAGAGTGAGCCTGCCAGGTGACAAAGCCAAGGGGACAGGAGACTGCACCCCGCTGGTACTCATTCAGAGTGGCCTGTCAGAGGCTGCGCAGTGACATAGGGTTTTGAGATCCCTGAGAAAATAAATTTGCTATTTGTGTTTAAGCCACATGAAGTTGGCACGGCATTAGTTGATGCTAGTGACCTGACTGTGACAATTCTGCAGCTGAAGAAACTTGCCACTCTGTACTGTAATCCCCTATTTTCAGCACAATAATGTTAATTCACATCATATTCAGTTTCTAAGATTATCCCCAAGGATCCCCAACTTCTGTTATTCGTTTACCTGTGCAAATCTCAACCCTTAAGCATAATCTGGATTTATCAGTGTGTTTTTAATGAGCAGAACACAGCAGGAGGGATAGGATGTCACTTCTCAGATGCAGGTAAAGGAGACTGCACCCTCCGTCTTGCATGCTCACTCCTGTTCTCTGGATCATGATCCTGGGTGAAGCCAGCTGCCATGCTACAAGGCTCACCTGGCGAGGGACCACGTGACTGAGACTAGAAACAGGTCTTCTCCCACTCCTCACCCCAGCTGAGCCTCAGATAAGATAGGTCCCCAGCTTGACGCTTGCCTGCAGCTTCCTGAGCCCAAGGCACCTGGCTCAGCTGTACAGATACTGAGCCTGTGCTTAAACTACTGTGATTTGGGCTAATTTGTAACCGAGCAATCGATGATGAATACAAGCACTGTGAAAACTCATAAAACTTCAAGCCTACATGAAAAAACAACATGCTACAAGATGTTGTCCAGAAGTAGAGATGAAGCTAACCTGTTAGTTACTTCTAGATGGGACACTGACTTTATCACCAAGGGTCTCACCCTTTTAGACTCAGTAACAGGAAGACTGCTTCAAAGTATGAAAAAGTATGCTTTAGAAACTGAAGTTTTAGTGTTGAGTCACTCACTGCTTACTGCTTACTGGGTGGTGCTGGGCAAATAATTTAAAATCTCTGTGCCTCAGTTTCCTAATCTGTATAAAGAAGATTTGAAAACCTACTTTAATATTTTTTTGGAGACTATATATAATATACAGAACAGTGAATCCAAGACTTGGTACAAAACAGAGTTCAATACTAAGTGGCTATTGTTTCTTTGACTATTACATTCATCTTCAAAATAGAAGACTAGCAGCAGGAGAGCACACCTCCGATATTAGCATGGCATATGACGCAGACTCTGGTTGTGACCACTGGCTGGCTCCATGAACCGTGTCTGGTCTACTGCTCCCCAGGCAGTAGACCCTCTCAGGGATGAGAGAGGGCAAGTATCAGGTGCAGTCGTAGGATCTCACACATTTCACGTTTACATTTGAGATTCCTTGTAGCTGCCTTTGAAACCAACTGGGAGATTGCGCTATGTTGAACACATACACGTGTTCAGTGTGTGAGCTAAGTTAGTTTTTCCCCATTGTGGGACTTTTCTGTTGGTGATATTTAATCGAGTATCTCTGGACCCTCTCCGCAAAGGTGTCAAAACACGTTACAGCTTTTTCTGTTTATGCCCTGTTTGACTGATAGTTTTGGTTATTCTATCTCACACCAAACTTGACTGTATCCTTAGCGGTCATTTGGGGATGCTGATGACACACCGCTTTGCAAATGGAAAAATCAGCACATACAGAGGTTAAGACATTTATAGTCTGGAAAATCAAAGCTTAGTATTGATTTTCAAAATCCCTAGAGAATCCTGTCTTCTGCATACCTCAGGAGTTTATGAAATCAGAATTCTGTATTCCACCAAGAGAATCATTGACATCAGTACGTGAGGTTATTTCTCAATATATTGGAGCATGGATGCATCCTTATTAAAAGAATGGCTGCCTTTGGGGGAATCCATAACTAAATAGAATCCCTCAGATACTATTGAATAGTAGAAGAAAATTCAATAATTGTCTGTTAATATGAAGCACAGCACGGAGTTACAGGAAAGTGACATCTGCATCTATTAAATGTGGGATACAAGGTAGAATTTAGTTATTTATAAAATCAGTGTTTGATGTTTGATTTAACAGACCATAAACAAAAAACTTAAATTACAGCTATCATTTTTTTTTCTTATTTCAAAATGTGTCATTATAGAAAAAAACCTAAAAGTCCCAGAAAATATTATTTAGATAGCTTGTAATTCTGAATCCAGAGATAATTTATTGCATTTTGGCATATATCTTTATAATCTTTCTAAATGAATACTGTGTATGCTCACTGAAACCTGTAACACATATTTGGAATTATACCAAAAATACAGTTTTGGGTAAATGCTACATACATTTTTAGTTGATAGCAATGTAATGGCAAACCTGCCTTAATGTTTACCATGTTGCTACAGCAGGTGTTGTTTACACAAGTGCAGGGCAGAGTGCACAACTCCAAAGGCCACGTTTCACATAGATCACAGCACTCCTCCCGGAGTTGGGTAACATGGGAGCCAAAACACCCTTAGGAAAATACGTGAAACGGCCACCCAGCTGCTCACTGCATGACTAGGCACCCATTATTGACTCAGCCTCCTCCTATACATTTCATGATTTCTGTTATAAATATGCTATATGAAGTACACAAGTTCTACAAGTTCTCTGGACATACTGAAATGTATACGAAATGCTATCTGTTGTGTGGGGATATTTTTCTGTCAATTAAACTTCCACATATATCACAGTTCCTTGGTTTCCAAAAAAAAGAAAATTCATTTTGAACTGGAAGAAAAATTTGTATTTATATGTGTACGCATTTGAGGAATGCAGGAATGTTTCCAAGGGCTCAAGGAAACATCGCTCTCAGTATTTATAAAAGCTTGGAATCAGGAGCTCAAGCGTCATTAGGAAATTAGACAGCTCCAGCACCCCACCTCCCTCCAGCTTTGGAGCTTCCCGTTGTCCAACCTGTTCACATCGCAGACTCTCACTTCACATCTCCAATTAACACACCAGTCCTGATCAAGTACGTACTACCTGTGACCCACACTATGTCTTCTTAGCAAGCTGGCTTCTCAATATTATTTGATAGGAATGAAGAACCACAGATGCCAACACAGTGAGAGGAAATGGGGGCTGGATAAACTCACCCTGGGTCTGAGTCCCTTGTTTCAACCAGAACTGTTGACCTACAAGGACTTTGCTCATGGGGCTTTCTTATAAGCTTTCAGATAAAACAAACAAACAAACAAACAAGGACAGGGAGCAAAGATCAAAGAAAACAGAACAGGGGGCTAGAGCATAGCTGGGTGGTTATGGCACTTGACATGTGTGAGGACACAGGGTCAAACCCCAGCACCATGTACACAATGAAGTGTCCAAGCAACAAAAGCCACATGAAAAGCTAAATAAAATTGATGCTCTCTTTTTTTCTCTTTCACTGTCACTCTCTCTTTAAAAATAAAAATAAAAAAGAAGGAGAGGGGTGGGAAGGGCAGGGCAAAGGAAACCATAGTGTGGCTGGAAAGGATCTGGGAACTTGTGTATTATACCATCTTTGGGTTGTGCTCGAGGATGAAACAGGATCTTGCCTTCAAAACAGAAGTGGATTGAGAATAGAGACTTGGGGCCACTGTCCTGTTTGCTCCCCTGTGGGACACTGCATGTCACCGCTTTCTGAATCCCCATTGGCCTACGCTAAGGTCTGCTGTAGGAGCCTCCTTGGTGGCTCCGCTCCTCTCCTCTAAGCTCAGCATTCTTCTGTGGAGTGCGTAAGAACATTGAAACTACCTGGCTGCTCTAAAGAGAAATGCCATCGCAGGGCTGGCCAACATAGGAATGATGGGACCTTTTCAAAAGCTAGCAACGGGGGCTGGAGCGGTGGCTTGGCAGTTATGGCGCTTGCCTGGCATGCACAAAGCAGCCAACACAACAAAGTGTTGGAGCAACAAAAGCCACATGAAAAACTAAATAAAATTGATTCTCTCTCTCTCTCACTGTCCCTTTCTCAAAAAAAAAAAAAACTGTATCTTGGAGGAGATGGAGATGTCTGAATTGAGTCACTCTTCTGCTTCTCTTTGATTCCCAGAGGTCCCTATCGCAACAGGTTCCCTTCTCAAGGTTCCCACCTGACTCCCACTCTGATGTCCTGCAGCCTTCTCAGCTCAGGCACTGAACAGCTAAAAATCAGGAAAGGCAGACATTCAACACCAAATACTCAGGTGTGCATGTTCAAAAAGGAGTCAGGCCTAAAAGCAGCTGAGCAAAACCTTTTTATTGGGATTGGCAGCGCTCTGGCCAGATTCACCAATCTGCCATAGTGAGGGTGGGCAGGAGAAGTAGCACTCAGCCCTGGATGGGCAGCAACTTTATAGTCTGGGGTGTGCAGAGGAAGTATGGGGTCTTGTTCCTCGGGGATTGGCTGGTGACTCCATCAATCATCGGCAATTGCTACGCCATTGGGGCTTGTCTACTACCATCTGATTGGTTGTTCCTTTTGTGAGTGGGCTGCCTGATGACCAGCCCCCATCCAGCCACCTGAAATCAACCTAACAATGCTATCAAAATAAATACAAAAGTTCCTTTGGATCCATATTTCCCCAAGAGAAACTAATACTTCCCATTACCAACATAGTGACTATTTCATATAAACAGATACCCTGAGCTTATTTTGTTAACGCCTATAGTTTGCAAGTCCTAAGTTACTTCAGAGAGTATGCTCCATTAACTGTCAATGAAAACTTTTATCTAATAAATTATTTTTCACTCATCTGGGAGGCCAACTATCATTTTCCTTCTTCATTGGGGGATAATTAATATGTTTAATATACAAACAAAAGGCACTAAAATGAATTAACATTAAACTGGGACCACAATTTCATTTTTTAAATAGTGGAAAATATTTCAATTAGAATTTTGTCTTGAAAAATGAAACCACAATTATAAAAATGTAATAAAATATAATCTAATTTTAACCATATTTGGTTTACAATGTGGTTCAATTTTTAGGATAAAACAAAGAACATTGCTTTTTCTCAGTGTATTTTACTGACAAATTTATAGCATTGCATGCATACCATGTTATATAGAAAAATTACTTTCTCAGTATTATAACAAAGATTATTTTTACAACTATGTATGTATATATATAAAGATCTCAACAAAGACAAATATGTGTGTATGTATTTTTAATCAAGTTTTACAAAGACTTTTCTTAAGCTGCTTCAAGCTCATGTTTTGTAAATTGTTCTCTTTTGAAATTCTTTTTCCTTGTCTCCATCCTTGAATCTTTATTTTTTTCCTCTCAATTGATACCTAACTGCTCATTTGTCAGTTGCTTTGAAGTGAGATCTAAATACTTTTCCAATAATAGTTTCATGGACCTGGTGTGTTTTGCAAAACTTGAAAATCTCACTTTGCAACAAGTTTTCATTACATTGACATTGCATTTATCCCAGAATAAAAACAGCTAAATCACGAAGAGTTGGGAAATTGTAGGAAAAAGCAGTACAGATTCCAATGGAAAACAAAATGGAAGTAAAAGGTATTTTAGTAGGAACTAAATTTTCATGTAGTTAGTTCACTCATATTTTTTTTTTATTCTGTAAGTAACCTGATAATGTAAGTCATTGGGAAAAATATATAGATTTAAAAAAAGAAGAAGAAGAAACCTGTATGTGTTGGTCAGTGTTTCATATAAGGCCCAAAATACCTGACCAGAACAACTCAGATGCAGAAAAGTTTACTTTGGACCATGGTTGCAGAGTTCTCGCCCATAGTCAGCTGACTCCTTGCTCTGGACCTGAGGTCAGGCAGAACATCATGGTGGAGGGTGTGGAGGAGGAAAGCAGCAACCAGGAAGCAGAAAGAGCAAGAGAGGAACTGGGCTCCAAACAGTACAATCTCCAAGGGCACACTCCCAGTGATCTGCTTCCTCCAATGACAGCCCCCTGCCCACAGCTGCCACTCAATTAGTTCATTCAAATTATTAACCCATCAAATTGATTAATCCATGGAGTAGACTATTGAAGTCATAACCTACTCATTTCACCTCTGAATACTTGTCCATTATCATAGCAGATTTGGGGCAAACCTCATAAGCAAACCATCACACTATATATGAGAAAAACAAAACACAGTTAAATTAACCCCCCCAAATCCTTTAGACACTTGAGAAGAAAAATAAAAATTAACTCTACTCTTTTGAATTTAGTCTTGCTTCACAAATCTAAATAGATTTGTGTATGACATGCAGCCAAAATCTCTCTGAGGTCATTTGTAAAGTAGGAGTACAAGTAGGAGAATGTTGTGGTCCCCCAGGTATCAACAGGGCTGCTTGCAGGTTAGGCTGCCATGTGAAAGGAGGAGATATTTGTGTATACCTCCCTCCAAGTCCAGGTTGGGTAAAATTTCTTAAGTACATCTATGCTGTTTTTCTTTCTTTTTTATATAATTTTTTATTTTTGAACAACCATACAAGTTTTTAACAAAATAATATAAAATGTGTATATATTCTGGATATTGCAATTACCCCCAGGCATGCCCCCACCAATTACCCTCCCTTATCCCACCCTTCCCCTTCCCACTATATCT
>PVKS010038006.1:0-18266 GCA_004027875.1 Aplodontia rufa
CCCCAGAATCACCTCCTGCCCCACATTGGCACAGCCAGGCTCCACCTTCCGCCTCCCTGCCCATCTGAGGGGAAGCTAGGGAAGATGTGGGGCCTGGAGCACCCCACAGGCTTGTCAGGGAGGACAGGGCAGGGCTCAGGCCTGGAGGCGGCAGCAGGGCAGGTTCCAGAGTGACTTCAGCCCTTTCATTTAACTCGTGTTAAAATGTCAAGTGCCATCAGATCTGAGGTTTGGGTCTGCGATGGAGAACGGCATTGAGGGATATGGTGGCGCTGCTCCCTTGGGGACTGGAGTGGCAGGGTGACTGGAATTCCTTCTCGCCATACTCCAGGATCCCAAGCCAGGAGGAAGCAGGATTGTGCCCTGGGGACAGATCCTGGGCAGGAGGCCTTTACATGGCTACACCACTGACATAGTTGGCTTGGGGAACGCTTCCCGACCCCCGGGAGGCAGCCGCAGCAGGTGCCGTCTTGCTGTGGGCAGTGGGTGAGTTAGCAACTCACCACTGAACTCTGCTTCTCTCCTCTGCAGCCGGGCCAGCACCTGGCTCCCAGCCCCCACCTGGCCGTGTACACGGGGACCTGCGTGCCGCCCTCTCCCTCCAGCCCCTTCTCCTCCTCCTGCCGCTCCCCCAGGAGGCCCTTCCCCTCGCCCAGCCGCTTCATCAGGAGGCCCAGCAGCACCATCTGCCCCTCGCCCATTCAAGTGGCCTTGGAGAGCTCTTCAGGCTTGGAGCCCAAGGGCGAGGCCAGCTGGTCAGGTGTGCAGCGCGGGGTCCCCACGGCCGAGAGCAGCGAGGCCTCCATCGACTGCCCCGGGCTCCGCAGCCAGCCCAGGGCCACCGCCAAGGCCCGCACGGCCCTGTCCTTCAGCAGGTTCCTGAGACGCGGCTGCTTGGCCTCCCCGGTCTTTGCCAGGCTCTCACCCAAGTGCCCTGCAGTGTCCCATGGAAAGGTGCAGCCCCTGGGGGACGCGGGCCAGCTGCCACGGCTGAAACCCAAGAAAGTAACAAAGTAAGCGGAGGGGCTTTGGGCAGCAAGCACCGGGTGGCTGTGGTGCAGACCAAGGCTCCATGCATGCATGCAGCCTGCAGCCAGTCGGGTGGGTGGCGAGGAGGGTGCTGGAGAGCAGGCGCCACGAGTGGGCTGCTCACGCCCCCTGCGAGTCTCAGGAGCTCCGGCTTGTCCTCCCTGACCTCCCTGACCTTCTTCCGCTCGTCCCAGCACTGGAGTCCAATACACCCACTGTATTTGCGAAGAGCAGGAAAGCTATGGGGCACCAAGCAAGGGTGCAGACTCCCAAATCGAGAATCAGCCCCGCCCTTATTGGGCTTGGGGTAGCCAGGGCCCCTAACTGACTAACAATCTCCTGGGCTTGGACAAGGATGTGACAGGCAGAGATCTTAGACATCCACGGACACCTGAGAGGCGTGGCCTCTGCCGTGCAAGTTGGATGCGGGACAGTGGGCAGCAGGGATTGCACCCTGTCCTGCCTTGTTGCTTTGGGGAACAGGAAAAGGAGGTGGCTCTGTGGCCTTAGGAGGGGGTCTACTGATTCCTCCCAGCTGGCCATGCTGACGGAATGTCCCAGCTCAGCGACCACTGTCATGCCTCACATGTGAGACTTTTAACAGGCTCCCTACTCAGGGGTCACCGTGACCTCAGAAAGCAACTTAAAGTGTTTCAGGAACATCCTGAACTCATCAAAACCATGCCAGCCCCTTGAAAATGAAAATGAAGCACGTTCACAATTATCTTTAATTCAGCAGGAATCAGAGGGATCCCAGTGCCAATGGCTGGCGCGTACCAAATTTGGTAAATGCCCCCTATGCTGGTCTGCTTGGGGGCTGCTGGGAGCAGTCGGTGTTTGGTTACCCTTGGGCCCTTCGGTCACCGGCTTTCCTTTTGTGCCTGAAGTTTTTTCCAGATCAAAATGGATGTGCCTACCGAGAGTGGCCACTTCCTGATGGACTCGGATGACAATGGGACAGCCACAGAAAAGGAGGTCATCTGCCCCTGGGAGAGCCTGGCGGAGGGGAAGGCAGGCTGAGCTGGGGCCAGGGGCCAGGAAGATGCCCCTGGCAGGCACTGCTGGACAGGGCCACAGGGCATGCTTTCTCTCAAACCAAAGTGCTTTAAGGTGGAGTCGGGGGCCGGAGAGTTCAAACGAGGTGGAGTGTGCAGAAGAGCGCTCTGGCTGGCTCCCAATGGCCAACCCCTTCCCTTCCCTGACTTTCCTTTGCTTGGCCAGAAAGGCATGTGGGCCAGAAGATGTCCCTTGCTGCCTTAAAACCAATAAAAGGGTAAATCGGAAGATTTTCTTGGATTGAAGTGTTAGCATGTGCCTGGTGTGACTAGTTACGCATGAGCTTTTACTTACAAGCTAAGCTCAGGTCTTGCTGATCTTTGTGGACAAAACGACACTGAGTCCCTTCCGAGAGCTCCTTCCCTGTCCAAATTGGTTTGAGCATGATGCTTTTACCAACTGGGCTCCAGGAGCTGGGGTGCCCCAGAGAGTGGCAACTTGCAGGAAGCAGAGGGGTGGTCAAGGACAGACACAGGCCTAGAGTTCCAGATCCCCGAGAAGCTGACAACAACATGGGGTTGGCTGGGGAAACACCCTTTACCTGGAGGGTAAAGGGCAGGAGCTGGAGGAGCAGGGAGGGGCTCGACCCTGGTGTAGGCCTGACCTCAAGGGAAGGTGGGGACAGGGAGAGGCTCAGGCCACAGGGCAGCTCTAGGGCCTGTTTGAGTCAAAGCCATCATCAGAGGAGCCCTGTGGGTCCTGACTTGGTTCAGCTACCGTGCACAGGCACTGGCTGGAAGCCCTTCCCACCTCTTCTCCCCAGTACTCAATCCTGCAAGTAGCTGCGAGTTGAGCCCTTACTGCATGCCCAGCGCTGTGCTAGGCCTGGGGATGTCCTTGTGAGTAGGACTCCTGGCCCCGTGGATTCCAGTGACTCTCAACCAGATCCGTTTCGCTCCCCAGGGAACACTGCACAGTGTCTGGAGACATTTTTTGGTTGTCAAGACTTGGGTGCAGGGTAGGAGTTGCTTCTGCCTGCCAAACATTCTACAATGCCCCAATCCCCCACAACAAAAGATCATCAGTCCAAAATGGTGGCAGGGTTAAGAAACCTGGACTAGAGGTGGCAGTTGATATTGTCTTTGGTTCCTGCCCCAGCTCTGAAGGATCTACCCAAGGAGCCCTGCTGAGATCCTAATTGGATTGGGCAGTGGGGCTGAGATTTAGAGGTACATGGTTAAAAAACAATTCTTAAACGTTGCACAGAAAGTCCTTGAGGGGAGAACAGAATTCCGTTGGTCTGCCAAACCACTCACCATGTCCCTCCCCTTTGACCCTCAACTGCATCAGAACTCAGTTAGTAGATAAGAGCCCTCCCCTTGCTTTTAACCTCTGTCGGCTTATCTTATTTGGGCCACAAATACTGGACTGCTGAATTGTCTCTCTGCACACTTCTAAAAATGAATGGTGGGCATGTGTGAGGCCCCACCCAGACTTGCCGATCTCCGCAGGGCACCACAGATGTGGCAATGCTTCTACGGTGTTGCTTAGTTTGGGGTCTACCAAATCTATTCCACTGGGCTCACACATGAGTCACTCATCAAGGGCTACAGAAGTTTTTCTTCCAGGAAATAAGTAAAATAGTCTGGGTCTTTCCTGAAAAGGAATTGCGTTGGTTAATTTGATGCCTTTATTTGCAAAACTGATACAAAACAAGATTAAAGATGAGGGTAGTCCATACCAATCTGTCAAGAAATAAGGGTAATCTCAACTCCAGATCTGGATACTAGTATTTATGGGGCTTTCCTCCTAAACCCCAAGGACCTAAAGAGAACTAAGCTCTCCCGGATCCCCAGCATCAATGACAGAAGGCTCTGGAATCCACTGGTTGGTTAGGTAAAGTCTGGGCTGAAGTTCAGTGGTAGATACCAGAAAGAAGGAAGTGGTTTAATATAAATACAATGGATCATCTGCCTCTGTTACTCAGTTGCCCAGGATAGGAAGGTAGTCCGGGGGAGTAAAGGCCAAGGAAGACAGGAGATGCCCGGAACACACTTTTAGCTTATTGCTCCACCCATCCCAAGTCACAGGTATGAAGTATAATATTAGAATCCCCTGGGGAAACTTGAGAGGTTCAAGATGTTCTAAGGGCCTTTCCCAGGTGATTCAACATCCTGATGAGGTTGAGAACTGCTCCGGGGTAGGGATTGACACTGGCTCACTACTCCCCACACCCAAGTCCAGGCCCAGGAGGGAGAGGCAGGAAGGTATCCACTCCTTAAGTTCATACAACCAAGGACTTGCAGCATTTCCACTGACCTCCCATTGGTCAGCACTTGGTCACATGGCCTCACCTAGCTGCAAAGGAGTCTGAGACATGTAGTCTTTAGTGAGGCCCACTAAGCTAGTGGAGTTTCATGCACTAGGAAGAAAGATGAAGAGAACTGGCATTGATGGACACTTGTTCTCTCCCACTCTGGAACTATTACACAATCTTGGGGGACTGAAAGTATTATGACCCAGGGAGAATACAGGTGATGGTGATGGTTAGTTTTTGTTTGACCAAATGTTTGGTAAATGCCCCAAATGCAGCTGTGCTCTGTTCCGTGGCTTTTCACTCACTCACATCTTGGTTTGGAAGTTCGGTCCATGGCTGGCAGACTCTAGAACTCTGGGCCTGAGGTGGAGCAGAACATCATGGCAGACGGGTGTGGTGGAGGAAAACTAACTCAGCTCATGGTGGTTAGGAAGCAGAGAGAGACAAGAGATGGGGGCTCCAAGGACAAAGAATAAACCCCAAGGGCCCATCCTATCATAGCAACCTATGTCCTCCAGCCACACGCCACCTGCCAACAGTTACCACCCAGGGCAGAAGCCCTCTCAAATTAGTAATCCATTATGTGGATTAATCCACGGATTAGGTTACAGCTCTCATAAGCAAATCATTTTGCCTCTGAACATTCCATCATTAACACTGGAACTTTTGGGGGACACTTCATATCCAAACCATAACACTTAGCTTAGGAGAGGGCAAAGCACCCTGTCCCAGTCAGTGGGTTTGTGAGAGGGATGACTGGAACCCCGCCTGATCTAGGCTGCCCATGTGACCCAGCACCTCACTTCACAGGGGGCAGGTGATTGACACCCACTGTTTATTCTCCGCTTCTGGGGTCCCAGCTGAAATGGAATGTCAGGGTCCCTGGACTGTGTTTATCTTCTGTCTCATGACAATCTACACCCAGAGTAAGTTTCTCCTGGGGCCTGAGGCCATTGTGCCTTTACCCTCTGGGGAGGGGACCCTTGGTGGCTCAGGAAGGACAGTGAATTCACTGAGCCTGAGAGAAGGCCGGGTGCTCTTTGCTAATTTGCTAGGAAAGAAAAGAGGCACGTCAAGGAGTCTCTGCTGCCAAGTGCTGGAGGAGTCCCTGGGTGCCTGGGAGGTGGGCTGGGCAGGTGAGGGGGACATGGGCCCTTGAACACCCAGAGTCCCGGCCCTCGGTGCTGGGTGGCTGGGTCCTCCTCACACTTGACCAGAAGAGGGAGTCCAAGACTCACAGATCCTCAAGAGAGGCACCTGGGACTTTCCCTCAAGAATCCAGAGAGGCCTGTGCTGGAAAGGAAGAGAGGCGCTTCATTCCATGGAAAGCCGGGTTGGAGTGTGGGTGGCAGTGAGTGGGACTGGGCTGTGAATTTGTTCTCCTGTCTTCAGCCCCCGGATCCCCTGGAGCTGGCCAAGGTGGGGACTCATGAAAGGGAAGCCAGTGGCTGGGCCTTGGAGCTGCCTGTGCAGTCCTGAGTGACTGCAGACACCCAGACGGGCTCTCCTGGCCACTGCATAGATGGGGACTAGGCAGTGAGACTATCCCTGGTGGCTTTGGGTGAAGGTTGAGACAATTTCAGCACAAAGGACACATCCCCATCCTTTCCCAGAGGACTGTGACCCTATCCTTGGAGAATGATCGTGGTGTCCAACTCTGACGCCCGTACAGGAGACCGATGAATCCTTGTCCATCTTTGACTCCTCGGGGTGGTTCAACTCCTCTGTGGAGAGGTGAGGCTGGAGGGTTGGGACATCCATAGGGACGAGGCCAGCACAGGGGGACCCGGGGGCGGGGGAGTCAACACTTCTCGACTTCTCAGCTGATGGGAGAGACTCCTCGAATTGATTGAGGGAGGAGCAGGTCCTTTTCTCCTGGGAGTACTCAGAGCCCCCAAAGTAGGGGGCTATGGACCCAAGCACGCAGGGTCACGCGCGCACACTCTAGTCTGTGCGTGCATGGAGTGTCCCTGTGGCTCATGCACAGGATGCTGTGGATATGGCCCTGAGGCTGCAGTAACCCCACGAGGTAGGGAAGCACCACCAGGAGGCATCTGAGAAGCCTGATGCTGTGGATCATCTGCCTCTCTGAGCAGCGCAAGGCTAGCGCAGTGTGTGAGCTACGGTGTCCAGCTGACATGACCAAGGTCATGCTCCGGGCTGGTCCTGGGCAGACTAGAGCCCACCCCTGCCACAGAACCTTCGGAAAAGAAACTTTTCTTTTTTTTTCTGGTGCATTAAAATTGTACGTACAGATGGAATTTGTTGTTATATATTCACACATGCACACGATATAGCAATATAATTTGACTAATATCCCCCCAGCATTTTCCCCTCTCTGCTCCGGGACCCTAGTCCCTTGCTTCTGCTGATCACCCTTTGAAATTGTTCGTGTGGGAATTATTAAGTTTCCTAGAGGTGAAAACTTTATTATTCCCTTCCCCCTCCCTGTTCCCCCTACCATTGTTCTCCCTCTCCTTTCTTCTTCTCTTTACTGTACTGGACTTTGTTTAGCTTGTCTATTAATTTGTATTTGATTGGTGCTTTATGTAAACTTATCCTTCCCTTCCCCTTTCCTTTAGTTTACTCTAGCTTCCACAAATGAGAGAAAATATTCAACTTTTCAGTTTTTGAGTTTGGCCAGCTTCACTTAGTAGGATATTCTACATTTCCATCCATTTGCCAGCAAATACCATAATTTCATTCTTTCTAATAGCCGAGTAGAACTCCATTGTATGTATATAGCACCATGTCTTAATCCACTCTTCCAGTGATGGGCATCTGGGCTGATTCCACAAGTTAGCTATGGTGAATCGTGCTGCTATAAACATTGATATGGCTGTGTTGCTGTACTATGCTGATTTTAGGTCCTTTGGGAAGATCCCCAGAAATGGGATAGCTGAGTCATATGACGGTCCCATCGCTAGTTTTTTAAGGAATCTCCATACTGCTTTCCGGAGTGGTTGTCCTAGTCTGCAGTACCACCCGCGACACACAGTGTTCCTTACCCCAACCCCGACAGCCTCTCTGGCATTTACTGTTGTTCCTGCTCTTGATCTTTGCATTTTAATTGGGGTGAGATGAAATCTTAAAGTAGTTGTGATTTGCATTTCCCTTTTGGCTAGAGATGCCGAACATTTTTTTCCATCTATTTGTTGCCCATTTGTGTTTCTTCTATTAAGAAATTTCTGTTTAGTTCTTTAGCCCATTTGGGAGGCTTTGTTTGGTGTTAAGTTTTTTGAGTTCTAGAGAAGAAACTTTTCATGGTCCGTCTGCTAACTTTTTTTTTTTTTGAGAGAAGAACAGTGAGAGAGGGAGAGAGAGAGAGAGAGAGAATCAATTTTTATTGAGTTTTTCACATGGCTTTTGTTGCTCTGACACTTAGTGGTGTACATGGATGCTGGGGTTTGAACCTGTGTATTTGCATATGCTGGGTAAGTGCCGTAACCTCTGAGCCACAGCTCCAGCCCCCCATCTGCTATCTTTCATTCTCTTGGCTCAACTCACAGGTAGCCACACAAGTAGTCCTGACTTGAAGGACTCCATCTCAGGGAGTCAAGGATTTTCACACCCATAGCAGGTAACTCGCATGGGAACAGCCCTCCTGCATTCCTGCCCACCTCTCAATCACCACCCTCGTGTGTAGGGGTGATTTCCCCACTGTCTCTTTAAATTTCAGGATCTAAAAATAGAGATAAACACAAAGAATATTACAACACACACCTATATATGCACCACTTAAAATTGGCTAAGGCTAATATTTTGCCCTAATTACTCCTAATGCTTAAAAAAAGATAAAGCAATCTCTGTTTTCTTCCCCTCATCCATCTTCTTTCCTGTTCCTGTTGGCAAAAAATTTTCTAGTAAATGACCAGTTAGTAAATATTTTAGATTTTCCAAACTACATTTGGTCTTGGTCTCCCCACTACTCCCAAGCTCCTCCTCCTCTTCTTTCTCCTTCTTCCAACCATTAAAAAATGTAAAATCTCTCATATATATAATAAGGGCATAGTATCTAATATCCAGAATATGTAAGGATTTCTCTAACTCAACAATAATAAAAAGCAGATGAATGAAAAATAAGCAAAGAACTTAAGTGGTCATTTCTCTAAAAAAAGATACAAACATTGTCAATAAGCCCCTGAAAAGATGCCCAACATCACTAGTCATTAAGGAAATGCAAATCAAAATCATGATCCACACTAATTAGGGTGGCAATTATAAAAACAAGATAAAATGGAAAATAAATAATATTGGTAAGGATGTGGAGAAACTGGAGCCCTGTGCGTTGCTGGTGGGAATATAAAGTGGTGGAGTTATTTTGAAAAAGAGTAATATCAAAAAATTAAAAACTCAGTTGTCACACAGTCCAGTAATTCCATTTCTGGGTTCATTCCCCAAAGACCTGAAGGCAGGGACTTGACAGATATTTATATTCCTGTGTTCACAGCAGCATTACTCACAAGCTGGAAGCAAACCAAACATTCATTGATGGAGGAACAGATTTTAAGGGTGGCACAATAAAATAGCCTTCGGCCTTAAAAATGATGGAAAGTCTGATGCATGCTATGACTTGGATGTGCCTTGGAGGTGATATGCTAAGTGAAACGAGGCAATCACAAAAGCACAAATACTGTCTGATTCCACTTTTAGGAGGGCTTTCCAGTCTTTTGTCAGCTAATGCAAACCCAACATTGAAACGAAATGGATGGAGGGAAATATTTTTCCTTCTCCCAATGTATCCACCCACCCACCCACTCATCTGTTCATCCATCCATCTATCCATGCATCCATCCATCCATCCAACCATCCATTCAACCATCCACCCAACCATCCATCTACCTACCCATCCACCCACCCGTCTATCCATCCATCCACCCACCCATCCACCCATCCATCCACCCACCCACCATCTATTCGTACATCCATCCAATTTCATGGAAGGCCTAGTAGGCATTTGGTGTGCTTTCATGAATAGGATGAAGCTCCACTCTCAGGAACGAATAGTTCAGGTAGGGAGCATACCTTTAAACTAACAATTACAATATCCAGTATAGGAGGGAGTGCAGAGAGTGACAGTTAAGAGCACACTGGTGTCACACTGACTCAGGTCACGTCCAGGTTCCACTCTTTCCTAGCCGAGTGACCTTAAGCATTGTATTGAAACTTTCCACACCTCTATTCTCTTACTCACAAACCTGGAATCTGGGGGACACTGCCTCCTAGGGGTGTGGAGACTGTGAACTAGTTTATGTGAAAAGCTCAGCTCTGTGCTTGGAACCTGGTGAACGGCAAGATGAGCATTTGCTACTTTAGTAGCAGAGGAGCCCCAAGAAAGTCTCATTAGCCCCAGATGTGACTCTGTGTGTACTGGAGTCATGGGTGGGAAGCTTCAATTTCTTTCAGCAATATTTAGTAGAGATGGCCAGAAACATAATAAAATTATCTTGGAACTTTTTTTTTATTAGAAGTATATAGAAATACAGTTGAGGGGAAAACATTATCAAAACATTAGCAATCAATGTATATAAACTTTGTTATCCAGGGGAAAAGCCAAAACATGGATAACCACCTTGGGTTTCACCTGTTGCAGTTGCCCCCAGAAGAACTCATGCATTAAATGGGTAGTTCATGGAGGAATGACATCGGCTTCTGGGATGGTTCCCCCATCTTCCCAATCTCCAGACTCCTATGAGTTCTTCATATACCCTCTCCCCTCCCTATCCCCCTCCCTACACCTCCAAGTATCCTAGGGAGCCATCCCCCTATTACTCTGAAAGTCATTCAATTTGAAGTTTTGTTAGGTTAGCCGTCTGCCGTACTGGTTCCCCATATGTGCTAGCATCCACAGATGAGAGAAACCATTCGGCCCTTGAGTCTCTGAGCTTGGGGAGACTTCACTAAGCATAATTCTATCCATCTCCATCCATTTGATTTCAAAAGCCATCATATCGTCCTCTCTAATGGCTGAGTAGTATTCCATTGTATATATGAACCAAAGCTTTTGTATCCACTTGTCAAGTGAGGGGCATCTGCGTTGGTTCCATAATCTAGCTACAGTAAATTGAGCTGCTATAAACATTGATGAAGCCACATCGCTATAATACGATGATTCTAAGTCTTTTGGGAAAATTCTCAGGAGTGGGATAGCTGGGTCATAAGATGGTTCCATCCTTCTTGGAACTTTTAAGCTTCAATAAAATGCAAAATAGTATGTTGAGGTCATTATCTACATGAACTGCGAAGGCACAGAACGAAGTGAAAGCTGCCTCTGGAAAGAGCTGATAAACGATCTTCTGGGATCGGGTTCCCGGAAGTCCAGGGGTTGGGACTGGAGGAGACGAGGACAGAGTGGAGCATATTTCAAGATGCAGGGAGATGTGACTATGTGTGGGGGAGCAGCTGCCTCCCACCCAGGAGGCCCAGGCCCTCCAGCCAAACCCTGAGCTCCTATCGTGTGTTACTCATTCAGTATGAGAAGGACCTGGATTGCAGGGCTCTTGGCTTTCCTTGCAGAGGCCCCAAGCCTGGTTTCCTGTGCTAAACCCTGACATCGTCTCTTTATTCTCTGACTTTGAGGTGAGGAGATTTTGAAGCACGGTAGGCTTGCAGCGCTCTTGGGATTTTTGGCCATGCCTCTTGTGTTAACTTTCTCTCTGTGACAAAGCACCTGAGAAAATCAACTTAAAGGAGGAAAGATTTATTCTGTGTCTCAGTTTCAGAGGTGTCAGCCCCTGGCTGGCTTCATTATTTAGAGGCCTGTAGTGAGGCAGAGCATCATGGCGGAAGGGCAGGTGAAGCAAAAATGGTGGCCAGGAAGGAGAGAGAGAGAGGGAGGTTCTTGGGGACATGCTATACCCTCCCTGCAAGGACACACCCTTAGTGACCTACATGCTCTAACAAGACCTCACATCCTAAAACTTCCAACACCTCTCAATAATGCCACCAACTGGGGACCAAGCCTTAAACACTTGAGCCTTTGGGGACACTGTAGATCTGGTCCTTTTGGGCAGGCTTTCGTCACTGTCACGGATATTGAATTCTACTTGTCCAGCTCCTGTTTAACAACAGGAACTTCTATAGGGCAGAGATGACTTCTACAGCTTCCTCTTTGTACATAGCCCGAGGCCGCACCAAACTCGATTCTGGGTTTGAGTTGTTGGCGATGTTGACTCCCCTGTTGATAAGACAGGAAGTCCCCGATTAGACAGCGCGTGCTCATATGCAACATAAACTGAGGCTAATACTTCAACTTTGTTACTTTCCTTTATGTCTCCCCTTAATCACTGTATTCCTGTCGAAACAAGAGGAAAAATCGATGACTTTGTATGGGTCTGTTTTCTATGTTTTTCTTTTAATCCCTAAAGGGGATTTACTGAGATAAGAGACATACTAGGTTAGAGTGGTCCATAAGCCCAAAGATGGAGGGATCTCATAAGAATAGAAGAGTCAGGCATGGTGAGGCATGCCTGTAATCTGAGTGACTCAGGAGGCTGAGGCAGGAGGATTGCAAGTTCAAGGTCAGCCTCAATAATTTATTGAGGCTCTAAGAAATTTAGTGAGACTTTGTCTCAAAATAAAGAATAAAAGGGGTTGGGGATGTGGCTCAATGGTTAAGTGCCCTTGGGTTCAACATCTTGTACTCCCCCACCCTACAAAAAACAAAAAAAGAAAAGAATGGGAGAGACACACAGAAGGAAGAAGATCACGTGAAGAGGGTGGAGACTGAGAGACACCAGAGTGATGCAGCCACATTCCAAGGGACAGCATGGACTTCTGGGCACCATCAGAAGCTGGAAGAGGCAACAAAGGACCCTCCCCTAGAGCCCTCATTAGGAGCACAGCTCTGATTCCTCCCAGCCTCCACAACAGTGAGAGGATAATTACCTGCTGTTTTCAGCCATCTCGAGGGGGCTGCTTTGTTACGCAGCACGAGGAAACGCATACAGTATTTGAGTGCCATCGTTTGATTACTCTCCTAAACATGAACATTAAGTTGTTCCCAATTTTTGTGAGGACGATGCCATAATGAACATCCTTGTACATTCCTCTGTATGTTCCCAGGACAGAAACCACAAAGAGGAGTTGCTGGGTTAAGGACTGCGTATGCGTTCAGGCCAATCTGCCATGCCCGGTTGCCATTTTGAATGCCTACCTTAATTTAGATGGCTTCCACTAGTAGATGTGTAGGGGAGTCATTTCCTCACACCCCAGCCAGGATGGTTGCTAAAACTTCCACATGGCCTGTGCTGGTGTTGACTGTAGTGTGAGGCCACCTGGGGCTCAGCCCCTTCTTCTAGAGGCTGAGAAAGCTGGGGCTCCACACCCTCCTGCCAGCTCCTAACCCTGAGAGGACAGGGACAGTGAAGATGACCAGAGAGACTGCTGGGATGTCCTCCGGGACCTCCCAGCTTGCCGAGGAGACTCAGCCTTGGTAGGGTTCTGTGTGCTGTTGGATGTCACCATTCTCAACAGGCCCTGGGGAATGTTTATCACGGCCTCTGTCATCTGTGGGTTATCTCTGAGTGCAGTCATGGGGACCAGGTACAGTGACAGTGCAGTCATCTTTGCAGCCTGCATGCAGAAGACCCTGTCCCTGGAGAGAGAGAAGTGGGGCTCTTTCAACCCTCTTGCTGGGATTCCGCCCTGGGGGCAGCTGGTGCCCCTGCATCTCCCCCAGTAAAGGACTCTGTCTCTGAAGACATCAGTGTGACACCCCTTCCCCTGTCCAATCAGGCCTCGGGATGTCAGCTGCTGGGGTGACTGTCCTGACCATGGAAAAATGCCTCGGGTGCCTCGCCCACACACTGACCCCTCATTGCCGGAGCCCCACCTGGAGAGGCTGGCTCCAGGGTTGCGGAAGTGGAAGAGGCAGGTTCTGTGGGTAACTGCTTAAAATTCATGTTGCCATAGCAGCGTGGCATTGAGCCATGGGTGATCCTGCTGCATAGAGCTTTGATCTCAGGCAACGCAGGGTTTCTTTTGCTCTTTGCCTGGTTCTAAGGGGACACTGCCTTGGGACCCAGCTTTGTCTTTGCTCTGGGACCTGGGGATTGTCCCAGAGGCAGAAAGCTGAGCACAGGAAGACAGAGAATGAGGCCCTCAGAAGTCGGCTAAGCCTTGAGACTGCAATTCTAGTCTGGGGGAGTTGGCTGGAAGCCCTAAGAGCAAGAGATCAGGGTCTACAGCGAGAGCTATCAGCCGGAGCTGTAATGAGGGCCTGTGGGGGACGGACTGACCTGAGAGAACAGTGCAAAGGGGACATCGGGGTGTGTTTCAGGTGGCAGAGCTAAGGGAGAGGGTGGCTCATAAATGGATGTGGGCTGGCTCAGCACTGTTAATAACTTACCTGTCCATCCAATGCTTGTTTACTGAGGACGTACTACGGGGTTGCTGCTGGGAGATGCAAATGGCTCTTACACTTTCAGCCCTCAAGGACTTTCCCAGCAGTCAGGGTACTAAAGCATTCTCTGAAAAAATGCAAAGTAGAATGTGATCAGTTGCTTCAGAGGGGAGAACCTTCCCCCACCTGGTGCAAATCAACACATTTCCATTGATCCTGAAATGACAGGGAGAAGGAAGGGAAGCATTCCAACTAGGGGACACGGTTAGATGCTGGAGAAGTCGGAGGATGGAGAGAGGATGAGTCCCGGAATAACAAGAAGTCCACTTTATTAAAGAGAAAGCAGGAGCTCACGCTGTAGTGAGGTTCATCCAGCGTGAGGGGGTTTGAGCAGGTCAGTGGCAGATTGGAGCCACAGTTTAGAAAAATGGGGGGTGGTGGTGGGATGGATGGAGAAGTGAAGTGGCTGTAACTTCAGCACTGGGGACTGATGTTGGCCAAATTATATTGCTATATTGTGTGCATGTGTGAATAGACAACGTCAGATCCCATCAATATGCACAACTATAATGCAGCAATAAAAAATGTGGGAAAAGTCTCCATAGGACTGAAGAGGTAAGGACCAGGGTGTCAGGCACAGGGCATCCTACATGGAAGGAACAGTCAGCCAGGGATGAGCAGGACCTGGTGTGTAACCTCAGGGCAGGCAGAGTCCAGGGCCGCTGGGACTGTGAAGCCCAGGGTGCTACAGGACACCGCGGCCATTCCTAGGCGCCAAGGAAATCGGGAGTGGGGTGGGGCTTAGGGAGACAAATTGGTGTCAATGCGGACCAGAAAGAAGCCGCTCCCTCCAGATGTTTCTACTCCTTCAGCATGCGGCTGGGCAAGGAAACAGCCCCTTCGTGTCAGATTCTGGAAGGGCCTTCTACCATCAGCTGTGAAGAGGGGCAGGGCTCCACTGGGTGACATCAGGAAGGCAGAAGGAAGCCTGGGGTGGAGGGGAAGGCAGGTGATTTCACAGGTGGGGTGGTTGGGGAAGATTTCTCCAAGAAGAGGCATCTGAGGACAGGCATTCAGGACCTGGGGCTGAGAAGCCACCGAGAGGTCTCTAGCAGTGAAGCAATGTGACCTCACTTGCAGGAACTGATGCTCCTTCTGGCTGCTGAGGACAGTCTGTAGAGGCCACGGTAGAAGAAAGAAGACCACGTGGGAGACTCTCAGATACCAGAGCGAGAAATGACGGTGTGTTAGGGGTTATCAGTGGGAATGTGAGAAGGGGCAGCTTCTGGTCATGTTAGAGCCAAAGGGATTCCCTGGTGGCTTGGATATGAGATTCAAGCTCAAGAATGGTCAAGAGTATCTGCAGAAGCCAGGGGTGCTGGCACACACCTATAATCCCAGCTGGAGGCTGAGGCAGGAGGATCGCAAGTTCAAAGCCAGCCTCAGCAACTTAGCGAGATCCTGTCTCAAAATAAAAAATAAAAAGGGCTGGGGATGTGGCTCAGAGGATAAGTGCCCTAGGGTTCCATTCCTAGGACCAAAAATAAAATTGCCTCCAGAGTAAAGAAACTCAGGGACTCAGGGGGTAGTACAGCCTGGACTAGAGGATGCTTCAGGGACAGAAATCTCTGGAAAGGGAGATGGAGAGTTTTCTTACGCTTACAGATCTGTTGCATGTAGGTTCCGCTAGACATGGAGTTCATCTCTGAGTCTGTGGCTCCTGGGCGTTATTTGCACAGAGTGAAAATCTGGGGGTCAGTGCTGATAGGAAACGGGAGGTCCAAGGATGCCCAAGGTGCTCTACAATGGGCCAGGAAGAAGACCCAGCAAAGAAAATGGAGATGGAGCCACCAGGGGAGGTAAAGAACTGGGAGAGGCTCATGTCCGGGATGCCATGAAGAAAGCGGTTCAAGGGTGACCGGCTGTGCTGAATGCTGCTGGTAGGTCAAACAAGGTGTGGACGCATTCTCCGAGGCTTTAGTGACGTGGAGGCCACCGATGACCTCCACAGCTGGTTTCATTAGAATGAGAAGCACATCATGGTCCAGTGGACTTTTAGGTGCAAGAGGGTAAGTAAAAGGGAAACCAAAGACATAACGTTTCTTTCCAGAAGTTTCTTTATAAAGAAAGAAGGAAAAGAGTTCAGTAGATTGCAGGGGAGTGGGCCCAAGGGAAATTTTTGTTTTAAGGTGGAAGCAACAAGAGCATGTTTCTAAGTTGATGGGAAAGATCCAAAAGTGAGAAGGGAGAAGGCGGCGCAGAAGAGGGAGGGAGAGTCGGGAGTGATTTCCTGCGTGAGAGAAAGGAGGGACAGCCGCCGCGAGAGGCAGCAGCAGGAGGAGGAGGTCTGCAGGAGCGCAGGGCACTAACAAGGGAGAGGGCAGAGTCGGCACGGGAAGGGGAGATGGCTGGATGGGGGAGCAGGGAGAGCTCCCCGCTGAAGGCTTCTAGTTTCTCAGAGGGGATTCCTGGAGGAGCAGGAGAGTGGCGGTGTGGAAGTCCTTGAGGAGACTTGGAGAATGAGCAAGGGGACTAGGGAGGGCCACCTGGGAGCACTCAGGACTCACTTGCAGTTAGAGAGCATGGGTTTGAATGCTATGGTGTAAAACCGCGCTGTCACAGTTTTCATCGGCAAATGCCTCAGCCCCACAGCAGAGGGCTCGTTCCAAGGTCCCCAGTGGTGAACCGTATATACGCTGCGTTCTTACTATGCAGACAAACCTATGATAAAGTTTCACGTTGTCACTTAAAGGAAGCAGTTTCGGCTTCTCTTTGGCAAATCTGAATCATCCAGCATCACTTTCCTCACACTTTGGGGCCACCATTAAGTTAAATAAGGTTTACTTGAACATAAGCACTGGGACACTGAGACAGACATCTCATAACCAACATGGCTACCAAGTGACTAACTTGGTCACTCAGCATTTGTACGGGTAGCGTACACAGCACGGAAACACTGGGCAAGGAGTGACTTATATTCAAGGTGAGATGGAGTGGGATAGTGTGAGATTTCATGATCTACTCAAAACAGTGCATTTGAAAACTTATGAGTTACTTACTTCTGGAACTTTCCATTCAACATTTTCAGATCACAGTTGACTGCAAGTACCTAAAACCATGGAAGGGGAATCACAGAAAATGGGGAAACTGTATTAACTACCGTGTCCAAATACATGTCCTTGAGTCCACTTGCGATGCTTGATGACTGTAAATTTTTGACCTTGTAATCATGTCTTTGGTGACTTTCCACTTCATTTCCTTTTCCCGAGGCATAGTTGAAATTCCCTTTGACATCACCCTTATGTAGTACTTGGGGAATAACTCAAGTTTTTCTTTGACGTTTCTGTCTATCTGCTTTATTCACCATGTATGACAAAGGGCCAAAATGATAAAAATTATTTTTCTTTCCCCCATTCATATTTATGGTTATGTCTCATCTATACCTTAGTGACGCCTGAACTTTATACTACCAAACCTCTTCTGATTTGATTCCACTTACATATAATAAGTTTAAAGGAAATTAAGAAATGGAGTTTCGGAGTTGGAGCAGTAACTTGGTCATTACAGTGCTAGCCTGGCATGCACAGGGGTGCGGATCTGAACCCCAGCACCACGTGCACAACGAAATGTTAGAGCAACAAAAGCCACATGAAAACCTAAATAAAATTGACTCTCTCGCTCTCTCTCACTGTCCCTCTCTCTTAAAAAAAAGAAAGAAATGGAGTTGATTTAGCATTCATATGTTCCCCATTTCATTAATCAAAAATTACATAGCTCCCAATAAGCTTTTTTTTTTAAAGAGAGGACAGTGAGAGAGAGAGAGAGAGAGAGAATTTTTATTGAGTTTTTCACATGGCTTTCGTTGCTCTGACACTTAGTTGTGTACGTGGGTGCTGGGGTTTGAACCCGTGTACTCATAACCGCTGAGCCACCGCTCCAGTCCCCCAATTAGCTTTTATGATTCCTGGCTCTTCTGACTTTTTCTGGATGCCTCAAGTCATTTATATGGCCAGAAACTGGTGGGATGAATGGAAGGCCCCCGGGGTAAGTCAGACAATGAGCACTGTTCCCAGTATGGGATTTTCGATGGAGCCTGGAAAGACAGGGGAGGATTTCCACGATGGAAAGCTGTCTTTAGAGAAATGTGAAAAACGGCTTGTTTGAGCCAAGGATTGGAGATGGAAAGATGCAGAAAGGTTTGAGAAGCAGGTAGGTGGTAGTATCAACAGGCCTTGGGACATTATTTCAGTGCAGGAAAAATGAGTTCAGGATAAGAGGGCGGTGTTTGAGAGACCCAGATTCAGACCTGGAATGTAGCAGAGTAAGGTCATAGTGGATCCCAGTGGAAGCCTGCTACAAAGGAAGAAGAGGGTAGCCCCATATGGCAGGAGGAAGACACATGTGCGGGGAAATGTACAAACCAGTGCACAAATCCAGCCATTCGAGGTCAGAGCCAAAAGCTTTGAATGCACACTGGACGCACAAGGAGCCATCCCTCCCCGTGAGGAACTGAGTTTCTCCTTAGGGAGTAAGACATTCAAATAACTAAATGGCAATTTGGTGTATTATAATACAAGTATG
>PVKS010038007.1:0-18239 GCA_004027875.1 Aplodontia rufa
TGCTTAAGTCTGTCTTTGACCTTCCAGAATGGTGAGCTCTCTTTCTATTGTTTCTCAGTGAACTATTCTTTAAAACAAAATTGGAAGAATTGGGTCATTAGCTCAGTGGTAGAGAACTTGCCTATCAAGAGTCAGGTCCTGGGTTCTATCTGCAGTGCCACAAATAATATAGAAAAGTGAAGGTTTATTCATCTGACCTGCCATTTATTCAGATATTACCTCCTGTGGATGTGCCCACCTTCATGCAGTCTTTGTACATGGCGTAGAACATTTTATAACTTCAGCCCATCTGAGCAAGGTTGCACAGCTTTCTTTCTAATGCAAAATGCAGACCGTAATATCTGAAGTGACAGATTTGCTGGCATGCGATCCATGAATCATTAACTGTCACTCTCATGTCTTATTATAGCACCACTTCAGTTTGGGCTACGATGATTTTTGTGAGGTTCTTCCCTAAATGCCTGGTAACCTGGTCCAATAGAAAACCACAACCATACACAAAGTCATGTGCTACAGTGAACTCCAATTTATTGTTTATTCAAATTTGAAACTATAAATAATTTACTCAGAGCAGCCCAGAAAAGTGGAAGTTCATCTTATCTCTACTGTTTACTGGCAAAAGTTTTGGCATTTTTAAAATTGAGAAAAAAAGCTCTTCCTAAAGGATTATGATGAGGATATATGAAAAATATAAAAGTAAAGTACCATATTAACTGTTACTACCATAACATCTAATTCCAAAATCTGAAATCTGAAATGCTCCAGCATCTGAAACATTGGAGTCCTGAAAACATGGTACAAGTGCAGCACACTACACTATGAACTGTCTCAAACACACAGTTCCCAAAAGGTGTTGTCTAAAATTGACTTCTTGGTCTGTATAAAAGGGGTATGTGAAGCATAAATGAATTTTTTGATTGACCCCCAAATATATCATTATAGATGAGCATTTATTTCCAAATCTAAAAATTCCCAAATCTGAAACATTCCTGATCCCAAGCATTTTAGATGAGAGTTGCTCAGCCTGTACTACAGTGCTTAATACATGATAGATATTGTTAGTGTTAAAATTACTGTGAGGGTAGTAATAAAAAATTGATTCTTAGTGGTCTAAGCAAGTTCTGTATTTTAACTTATTTCATCTTACTCTATTTGTGTGCTATCCAAGAGGAGAAAAAGCAACACAATATAATACATTGACTTCTAGAATAATTTTATTTGCCCAACATTGCATTACTAACTTATGACATATACTTTCTGAATGCTATTTAACTATTAACTTACTGAATCATGGCAATAAATTAAATATGTTGTAATTATTTCCAGAGCCATGCAGATCAAATCTTATGCAAGGTCATGGTACTGGACATTATGGGAGAATTTAGAAAGTACTTGGTTTTCATTTGTAATCTATGCTGTTGAGTACAACATATGCTGCCTCCAGATTGATTAATCATATTTATGTATCAGTTTGCAGTTGTCAAAATATTTATAAAATGTATGTAGCTGATTCTTGGCACCAAACCCGCAATGTATGCTGGTCAGTGTTGCTGTTCTTAAAATGTGGAAGGTTGCTTTGATTCTCTGAAGATACCTGGGCATGCTTATCTTCCACACAATTAATTCAGATATGGCAGAGGTTTCAACTAAGGTGTTGGACTGCTTATTCTCTCCTAAACAGTAATGAAGACTTCCATAAATATATTAAGAGCCAAAATTATTAATGGATTAGTCTGAAGAAATAATCTTACATTTAGGTAAAATGCAATATATTAAGTTGCTTCCTGCTTTAGACATCTTTGCATCTCTTTGATAAAATGACCGACTAGAACAACTACAGGGAGAGAAATTTATTTTGGCTCATGGTTTCAGATGGCCAACTCCATTCTTTTAAGCCCAAGATGAGGCAGAATGTCATGGTGGAAGAGCATGGCAGAGGAAAGTTGCTCAGCTCATGACATCCTGGAAACAGCGTATTCCAGTTACCAGGGACAAAATTTAAAACCCCAAAGCCATGCCCCCAGTGGCTGAAAATGTGCCTGCACACAGTCACTACCCAGTTAATCCACATCAGTGCACTAATCCACAGAGTAGGTTGTAGCTTCTAATCATTTCATTTCTGACCATTCTTGCATTATTTCACACTTAAGTTTTTGAGAGGCACCTCATAGCTAGACCATAACACTTCCATTAGAATAAATTATTCCACTTAATAGCTGGATCACACTGTTATTTGTTTATACCCCAACATCACTAGATTTCAAATGGCTATTGCACATTTCCAATAAGTCAGATGGTCCTTCTAATTAGAGGATTTTAAATCTTAAAATGGATAAAATTTGTTGGAAACAAATGATAAATTTTATTTAAAATTAATGTCAGAATCTAAAAATACTATCTCGGAGATATGTGTTTAATGACACATGCTCCTTATAAAGAAAAAAATATTCTTATAGCATCCAGAAACTGGTCACCTAGTTCTGAGAACTAATAGGATGAAGCCAACAGGTGTAACCATGGTGATATAGATACTCTGCTGGTACATTTATTTCAAATGCAACCACTCTAATCATCTAAATTCCTCCTTGTAGGAATAAGTAAAAAAAAATGCAAAGTACTAATTATAATGATGTATACCTATTTGGTTCCTTAAGAAGATTATATGGTGCCTTTCTGAATCTCAAATACAAAATCAGACCATCATTTTAATAGATTCCTTGACTTTGTTACTGTTTTTTTTTCTTAAGAGAGAGGAACATAGAAAAAAATCAGTTTTTATTTAGCTTTTCATGTGGCTTTTGTTGCTCTGACTCTTCATTGTATATGTGGTGCTGGGGTACAAACCCACATCTTTGTGTATGACAGGCTAGTGCTGAAAACCATTGAGCCACCATTCCAGCTGGGCTTTGGTACTTTTTATATGACTTACCAAGATTTGGGGGTTCTTTTTTGGCAGGGTATATTTTTTTGATAGTTAAATGAAGTAATTTCAGGTATAATAACTACCCAAATATATTGCAGAAATTAAGGGTAACATGAAGTAATAGAATTGAAGGCACTGTGAAATGTCAAATGTTAGACAAATATTGTGTACTATTAGTGTATATTTTATGCTCACTTTTTAATTAATAAGTGAGAAACATACTGTTGGTGTAAAATGGGAAAGAAAAAATCTTTTAGTGTTTTCCTTTCAAAAGCAGTCAGAAAGCAAGCATCTGCATGTAGAAGAGTACACACAAATACATGATATTTCCTTTACCTCTCTTTCACTTAAGATGAATGAGAGTGTCCTGAAAGTTCATATATGCAGAAATAGGATGCCGCATAAGGGATCTATTGACACACAGTTGAGAACTGACAGTCAATTGATTGATCAATTTACAATAAGTTTTTGCTGTGGGTCAATAGATCACCTTGAAATATCTAAACCAGTGGAAGAACTGATAATTCAAATATTCTAATTTCAGTGTTATATTGCTTGGAATTATTTAAACAGTTTATCCAAGTAGTTATGTTTGATCAACTTGTAGGCAATTTGTATTTAGGAATAAATTTGATATTCAAGATCCCATCAATAAATTTTTCTTCCACTTGGTTAAAGTTATAATGAGAAGAAAAATGAATAGGCATAGGTGAGCCAATAAAAATTTCATACTTTAAGCTACCTGGTCATTGGAATTTCAACATTTCTCATTTTTCATGATTATTGTCAGCATTATATAAAATTAATTATAATGATCAAATTGCAGTGAGCCCTGTTGACCCCATAAAGCTCATGAATCATGACTGATGAGTCATGCAGTGAGAGATTTTGTTGGCAGTATATATGTTGATTACCTAATAGCAGTACCTGCTGTGGATTCCAGGACAAATTTTCTCCAGTGAGTCCAATGTACAGTGAAACTTTCCATTAAAAATATGTGAGTACTTTCAAAATTATACTGCTTAATGGAAAGGCATGCTTTGAGTGTGTCTCTTTTTCCCTGACACTAAATAAGGATATCTTGCAAAACCTAATAGTAGTGGATTAATGTAATGAGCAAAATGTGTAAATAATCAAGGGCCTATGCATTGCTTTTTGGAAAACAATTATGAGTAGGCTGTTAAACGTATAGTTTGGTATACCTACACACTTGTAAGTATAGATTAATGCCAATTAGGTTTACAGAAATTGTCAGTTCTCAAAGATGAACGTTACTCATAAAAAATAATAACCAAACATAATTCTGTCTCACAGAATGTGATCTTAGGCATAAACAATAAAATGAAAAGTTGAGTTGCTCTTTGAACTTTTAAAGGCAAATAAGTGACATATGCAAATTTTAGCTAACATTGGTGTGGAACAACACTGTATTCTTGACCTTACTCTTGAACAATTTCCCTCCTTTCTTCAGATATTCAATGTACATCTTTGTTATCTGGGATGAAAATACTTTCAGCTTTTCAAAAATCTGCGTGCTACACTCATATTATCTAAACAGTATAGCTACTGATATATTTCTAGTTATTCACAGTTCATAATCAAAGTGGGAGGTAGGTATTAAATCAGATTTAGTGGAAATCTCAGTGTTTATTAATGTCTCAATGTTTTATTTTTTAAATATTATTTTTGAAATCCATCTGACATGCAAAAAGGATATTTAAAAAAGAGTGAGAGAATCAATTTTTTATTTAGTTTTTCATGTGGCTTTCATTGCTCCAACACAACACTTCATTGTGTACGTGGTGCTGGAGTGTGAATCCATGTATCTTACGTGCCAGGCAAGCGCCATAACCACCCAGCCTCCACTCCAGCCCTGCAAAAATGACGTAAGCCTTGTATAGATAGTACCTTATTCCATAAATCTACACACACATAAATATAGTTTTAGATTTAAATACAAAATCTACTTGCATTTGTAAAATCTGAATATTTATTAATTTACTACAAGACATGTTAAAATAACTAATAGTTATTAGGAATGCTAAACTTGATAACATTTTTTTCTAGAGCACTCAGTTTTTCAAGTTAAATTACTTGAAGAGCTGGTATACAAATTCAAGTAGTAATTTTTCCAATAAAGTTCGAATGTTGAATTTACAGGTGTTTTTATATGTTGCTATTTATCTAGATGCATGAAAATTTTGCACACGTGTGAAAGTGTTGCAGATAATTCTGCTTTGAGCATCTTTGAACTTTCCTCAGAAAGGGAGAGGGGAAAACGAATAGGATAGATGTGAAAAAGGTTTGACTGGCTGAAAAATACTTATTTTTACTGGGACCAGAAATTCAAATGGGTTGTAGTAAATATGTGTCATGCTCAATTCTAAATGATGCCACCCTGCCAATCTGCCTTTTGTTCACAGAGGCATTACAGTGTTAGCACCTTAATAGGGGATATTGGGCTGGCTTCCAGCAAAGTAACAAACTTTAATATGCTGGATTTTTTGAAGTGCATGTTTAACTGTAGTTCCCCAGCATGTAGAAAGGAACAATGCATTTTGCAAAGGGATACAAATGAATAATTTATGTTTGTGGAATAATCTATGTTCCTCTAGCTTTGCATACCTATTTGATTGTTGAAATAATTTGAAATATCATTTTATAAATATCTTAAATGTCTTTTTTATTTAATATTTCCTCATTTAGATTTTAAAGTATTATACTGGTAGGTGTTATTCTAAGAATTTATGTACTGTGTCAAAAGGAATTGTCTTATTAGACCTTAGGCTAGGCATTTTCTTTCATTGTGGCTCACCTATTTGCAAGCAGCCTCTGTCAAACAGTGTTTCCTTTTTGGATGAGAAACTCTAATCAGCAGAGAAAATTCCCTTGACATGAAAGTTTTCAGATTTAACCAGAAGTATGAATAAAGATGATTGGAAGAAATGACTTGCCTTCGTGAGAAGGAATTAAGAGTGAAGCTGAGGGATGTAGAAAGGTTTTATATACAAAATTGGGAATTAAGATATTCATGCTTCTAATATCTTAATTTTCTTTGTGATGGTTCATTCTCATTACGTATACAAACTTACATATATATGTTTGCATATGCATATGTTTGCATATACATATATATGATTGTAGGCTATATAATTTGAACATATTTATCCTTCAGAATTATTTATCTATGAATTTATCCTTCAAATCCTTTAAAATAATACAGCAGTGATTATCCTTACAGCTTTTCTCTACTTTATAAACTTGCAATTAAAATGTGAATCTCATCAGTACCTTCTGAGCTAGAAAATATTTTGTTTATACTTCTACAAACTTGATACTTTTTCTCTTCTAAGTGTTTGAAAATCAGAGGTTCTAGGGATTTCTCTGCAACAGCATAATTTTACTCTTATTATTCTAATGAGTGAAGGGAGAACAGTATGAATCATCTTTTAAGTAACTTCATTTGGCAAACTCAAGACTAAGGAAATCTTTGTTGCTATTCCTACCCTGTGCCCTTTTCTTGTATCAATTCTCACTGATAATTTTCCAATATTTCTTAATATATACTGATTTTTTTGAAGTGAGCACAACATTATCATTTAATAAATATATCCCCTTAAAATTTATATAATGGTTGCAATTTAACAGATTTTTACTTGAGGTTCATGACAAATTAATGTGCAGACTTATACTAGAAAGTCTGTCGGAAGGACCTACAGTTGTATACTTTCGTTGCAGAGACATGTTAGTACATTCTTCTGGGGGAACAATAAGTTTTTCAGGCTCATGTGATGAAAGTTTGTATGAATAAAATATTCTAAAATCACCAAAGTTCAACCATTATTGTTATATTTTGCAACATAAATAAAGACTGGATTGTGAATCTTTGAGAATGTAGTTTTCCCAAATTTATTCAAATCAGAATTTTCTTTTCAAGACCACATATTTTCCAAAGCACAGTTTAAGAAACAATAATCTGGAATATTTAGAATTTTACTATGGTGGGACAACTATTTTTATACATACAGTCAGCATTTATTAAATAATGACATTTGGTTTTTAAATTCATGTGTATATATCTTTTTATGTGAATATATCTTTGAACATTTTGTTAATTTCGAAATCTTAATTTTTAAAGGATATACCAAAATTATGCAGAAATTTTCTGTAATTTCCATTAAATGAAAATATGAATTGTGGGTCTGAAGCAGTGGCTCAGCAGTTATAGCACTTGCCTGACATGCACAAGGATGTGAGTTCAAATCCCAATACCATGTACACAATGAAGTATTGGAGTAACGAAAACTACATAAAAAACTAAAGTTGATTCTCTCTCTTACTCTCTCTCTGTCACCATCCCTCGCTCTTTAAAAAATATGAATTATGAAGATACTTACACATGTTTTAATACCTTTTCACATTTTCTTTCTGTTCACTCTGCCATACATATTTATCATAGTATATATTTTTTAAGTTTATCACAGTGTTTCATAAAATAGGGCAAACAAAATAAATGTTCAGTTAAAACCAAATAAGAATTATTAAATAAGCACAGAACTACTCCATTTACCCTCTGGCTGTGGGGTGTTAGTCTTTTCTTTTTTGGAGCCCAAACAAGAAGCAGAAGCAGATCTAATGATAGAAGACATTGTTGGTCCTCCAAGAGACAGAAAGATGGATTTCCTTTCCTTTTGAGATCACATTCAACTCAAAGTTCCATCTTTCATCAATTCTATAAACTTCTGGGTTCTGGCAGAAGAGTGTTTTTCAAATTTCAGCCAAGTTCTGTATATATGCCACCATTTTTGACATTTATATTTTGGCCTTCTCAGGTGAGTGTTGACTTCCAGTTTTGCTGTGCTGTTCTATTGCTGACAGCCATGGTGAGAGAGTTGGAAACATGATTTGACAAGCAAGTAACCATGACAACTTGGAAACATCACTACTATAGCCTGTATTATGTTGTCTTCATTTGAAGTTTGCATTTTCTTAAAATCTTTCTGTAAAAATGAAACAATACTTTAGAATCTATAGTCTAAATATATGCAGTTTTCAGCTTTCAATGTAGTCATAGTTAATCATTTCTATGCTAAAGGAAGATGCTTTTATTGTCTTCCAAAGGGACACTTGATGAACTGTGTCCATCTGGAAAGCTTTTTCATATTGGAGTTTTATGTTTCTGGTAGGATTCATATGCATTTAAAAAACTTCAAAACTATTAACCATAATTTTTCTTTTAGGTCAAGTCAAGCAAAAGCAAGGGAGTTCTGTCTCCTAATGTGTGTAGTCTTCAGGAAAGGACTTCCATTTCCATGCATTGTGTTTGTTTTCTTTTTGTAGTGAGATGTTGATAACTCAGGAAAAAAAGATGTAAATGAAATAGAGGCAAATAGTTTATTAGCATCAGTGCCACTATTATTCCCCTTGAATAAGGAGATTAAGAAACATAAATAGCTTACCTGATAATTTATTAGAATGAGGCTAATATTTAAAAATCCTTTAACCTGTACAGAATCCTTTTATCATTTCACTATAGAGATAAAATATTATTTTCTATTTTTATATAGCCTTTCAAGGTTTTGAGTAGCCATGTAGAAGATTAGATACATGGTTTCTGAACCTAATTAGTTCTTTAGAAAATAATGCAAAAGATACATTGAAAGATAAACATACAGATAGTATTTATACACATAAGAGTTTTAAACTAACATTAGTGCCTTATAGTTCTATATATCTTTATTTCAGATATAGGATCATTATAATAATGACAATCAGGGAAGCAGTTCTGTTACCAGGTTTGGTTATGAGAATTGGAGGTAATTTTCTCATTAGAAGTATTTATCACTTTCGAAATTTTATTTCCAGAACATCATTACATCTGATACTTAAATAAACAAATGAATGATAGTCAAAGTTTAGCTACCCAGGATTAAATGGCAAACAAATGCCCTCATGAATGTGGGGCTGCTCTTTATTCAGTGACTTGTAGTGTGTAGGATCTCCTTCCATGCTCCCTTTGTGACAGCATTTTCCAGCGGAAAGTGGAGATCAGAAGCAGATGGGTCAGCAGCCACTGACTTTGTTGGTATTTGTTAGACTGGAGGTGGGTTAGAAACGAGAGATATCAGGTTCTAACAAATCCAGATCACTCTGACAAGTTGAATTACACCCCTTGCCACAGCCATTTTCTGCTCACTGCGTCACCTCTCAGAAGGTTAAAAAATGAATCTGAAGTGTGTCAGAAAATTCAGAATGCCTCTAGTCTGATGAAAACAAGCATAATTAGTTCTGTCCTACCACTTCTTAAAAAAAAAATAAAACCCATAGGTAGGGATGATCCTTTAACAGATCATAGCACAATGAAATTTAAAATATTAATAATCTAATTGTTAGAAACTTGAGATAATTTTTCTGGTACATATTGCCAAACACTTTTTAATTGATTCAGCATCATGTTACATAATGAAGGGATTCATTGCTTTACTTTGATACATGCGTACATAATGACAGATTAGCTTATACTGGATCCTTGTATAGGATCTCATCCCCCAAACCCACTCCCAGTTCTCACATCCCCTCTTTAATTCCCCCATGTTACAGGTATAAAAGACCATATACATGTATTTTAATCATTGTAACTGCTAGACATATATGCCTAACTGGGTAAATTTGAGCTACTCATGGGCCTCTAGTGTACTCTGCAGTGTTGAACACCACCCTTTTCCCTCCATCATGTTCCTCCCTTTGTCCTCCCTCCCCTTCAGAGCTATAGTTCCCGCATCTTATGTGTTACTTCACATTTGGTGGGTCTATCAAATAAACTAGACTAACTTTTATCCTATCTTAGGTTTTACTCTAGCACTTACGTGTGAGAGAAAACATTTGACTGTTAAGTTACTGTGTTCTGTTTGCTTCACTCAGCATGATTTTTTCTATTCCCATCCATTTACCTGCAAAAGTCATGATATGTTCTTTCTAATATATTGCCAAACATTTTTGCTACGTATATTTTAAGGTTAGTAATCAAGTTTACATATCTACCATAATATATTCTTCAATTTTTCACTTCTGAAAAGCTATTCCTTGATTTTAAAAAGGAGCATGAAAGTACAATATAAGCAAACTCCGTATTTCAAATGATTATTAAGCATATAAAGGCAACATTATTACCTAATTTTATGATAGTTATAACATGAAATATAAATTTGAAGAAGTTATTGGCCGTGTGCTCTGAAGGAATCAGTAGCTGAGCCCATTTTTAGCTTACCAATGTCTTCTGACAATGTCCATCATAAAATACCAATATGCTCATAATACATGGACTGGGACTCTAGATTGAATCAATTATCAATAAAAAATGTTTGTTAACACTAAGAAAAAATTTTAAATTGTTACTAAGCAAAAGATTTATGTGTACTTAAAATTGATGATGATTGCAAATTGACTAAAAATAAGTTTTAGGGAATGCTATAAACACTGAGTCAAACAAGTTATGGAAAGTCTAGGGTTATAACTTTTTTGGAATTCCATACCTTTAATGATATATAATTATCATAAATATAAAAACAAAGAATATGACAACTGATTATTAAAGAACAGGGGACCTTACACAAGTTATAAAAAATGGAGAACCTGGGGCTGGAGTGGTAGCTGAGCAGTTGGAGCACTTGCCAGGTATGTGCAAGGACCTGGTTCAAACCCCAGCTTCACATATACAACTAAGTGTTGGAGAAATGAAGGCCAGGCAAAAAAATGAATAAAATTAATTCTCCCTTTCTCTCTCTCTCAAAGAAAATGGAGAAGCTAATTGAATACAAGCTTTTTCATGGGTGATGGAGTTAAATAGTTATTAAAAGTAGCATTTAATTTTTGGCTGATGGTATAAGTATGCTGTCTAAAATATGAGGTCCTACTGTATATCTGTATTGCTCAAACAAAATATACAGAATTGTTTGTAAGTGATGGAATTCAGGGATAGTTTTAAGCACAAGATGACAAACAAGAGTCCCTAATGCGGGGTTACATGTAGTGAATTTTAACTTGCTAATTAAATATATCCTAATGTGTGCTGTGTGCTAATGAAAATCACAGACTCACTGTTTAGAATCATGTCTTGTAATTAAAATACTTATGTTTCTAAGTGAAAAATTAGACTTGTTTTCTGAAAAAGAATCCATCAAACTTAAATATCCATGAGAAATATATTAAAGTCTTAACAGTTAAAGTATATAAATAAAATTTACTGAAAACATTATTACTTAAAACTAACTTTAAAAGTTTAGCATATGAAACAGATGAAAAATAGATCATTTCTTCAGAGTTTGAAAGAAAAAAATTATAATGAGATAGATTCAATCAAAATATACACATTAAAAACATGGAATTAATCTCATAGTGAATTGCACATCAAGGAAAATAGAAACTTTTTAAAAGGAATTATCTAAAAGGAATTTGGGTAGTAGAATAATTGGATCAAGGAATTCTTAGATAGTCTTCAGAATCTACCAATTCCTGACTTGTGGATATGGGGATAAATATAACAAGCCTTCTTTAATTTGGTCATTGCTAATTGAGAGATATAATAATTAACCTAAGGAGTGTGGCCTTGAAGGCAAACTAAAATGATTACCTGAATGGATTACTAGTGTAAGATCAATGAGATAATTAATTAACATGATACAAATGTTTTTCAAACCTCACCTTAATAATTTTGTAAACTCATAACTAGAATCTCTATTTTAGACCAAGCATTATCCTAAATGTTTTCAGTAATAATGACCCAAAATATGTGGACAGTCATCTGAATCTTACAGAATAATTATGGAGGTAACTCTAGTCTGCAATAAAAACTTTGGGTAATAAAACACAATGTACTTGGAGGTCAAACAAGAAGCCTTTAATCTCATTTAAATGAAATAAGAATTCTAGTAATTGAGAATATTCTAAATTTTGTGTTTTGACTTATATTGATGTTTCCCAATATTGTGAATCAGGTTTTCTGAATTTTGATAAAAATTTGTTATTTGACTGATTTTGCTTTCTTGTTTATCAAATCCCTTAATAATCTGAAGTTTCATGGAGACATTTTTATATCCACATTACCTTTCACACAATAGCCACTAGGTAAATATTCTAAGTATTCATTGAATAGCTAATCCCACCTCCTTCATGTTCAATATAGGGACCATAAACAGTTATGTTTCCATGATTATTGAGCATTTTTTTTTTGTACAGGGGATTTGAGACCAGAGGTGCTTAACCACTGAGCAAAATCCCTATCCATTTTTCTTTTTTTTATTTTAAGAGAAGGTTTCACTAAATTGCTTAGGGCCCAAGTTGCTGAGGCTGTCTTTGAACTTGTGATCCTCTTGCTTCAGCCTTATGGCTATTGGGATTACAGACATGTACCACCATGCTTGGCTCTTATTGAGCATTTTTGAGGACCAATTTAGATAATTTAAATAAAGTTACTATACATAAAATTATAATTATTACAAATTATGTCTATTAACTCATCAACTACATATGATAAATTTACCATATATATAAAATTTTAATTGTTACAAATTATTTCCATTAACTCATCAAAGGCATATGAAGAGTTCTGTTAGTCATCATTTTTGGCCCAGCTTCATATATCATGGATGGCATAAAATGCACTTACCAGAAATTTTCCTTTCCAGTGGTCCCTAAACTATATTTCACTTAAAATTAGTAATGAGGAAAGCATATCAATTTCATATGGTTCAACCTAAGATATTTTTTCCTAATTCAAAGCATCTGTCCAAAAAGTACTAATTAGTGATTTTGCATATTGATAAACTGTTCTTAGCTCCCAAATATTTTTATTTGCTCTTGATGTCTACGGAAGGAACATTATTTTTAAATGCCAGTATGGTTTAATGATGGATATTAGAAGAAGTGGATTAGACACTTCATTACATAAATGTTAGTGGACTGTGGTTATTTCTGGCCATATGGCTTATGTGTGTAGATCATTGTGTAGTAGAGAAAGAACATTTGACCTTAATGTTCATGAGTGATTTTCATTATTGATTATGAACAAAAGTTTCTTACAGGTTGAAATTAATTTTTGGAGATATCTAGCTCATATTTGAAGAAATATTTTTAAATAATTAGCTATAAACCAAATAAAGTACTTTGGCAAACAGTGGACACTATTATGGAGATGCTAGACAAACTAAATTATTACAGTTTTACAGAAAATAAACCACTTTTATGGTTAATGACCCACTAACTTGTACAAAGCTAGCATCATGTTTTCAGGGAAAAGAAAAATATAGGAATGTTTATGGTAATATTTTGAACGGTTTATGAGACATAATTTAAGTTTATTGAGTTGTTATAAATTCTCTGAGTACCAAAAATATCACCTTTTACTTTAAAGTGTATGTGTTTTAAAACACATACAAAGATAGAATGGTTTAATCTGTGGATATTGTAATTCTATCTCTGACACGTTCCACTCACTAGGAAATAGGTTTTCTCATAAGAACACAAGTTAGGTCACAGATAGTTTTCTAAAGCTCAACTGCATGTGTCTGATGGGGTCCATATCTGGGGACATCCATGCATCACGCAGTGCTGTGGTTTAATCTTCATGCTTCAAATTCCTAGTTGATTTTAGCATTGATAAGAACAGTGAGGTAGGAATAGGTTCAGTACAAGTAACCGAGTGAATAGCTCTATTTGAGAATGACTCTCAAACCTCTTAGAAACCAAAGGTTTTCCTTTGCGCTAAATTTTCTGTGACAAAAATTTAAATGTTCATTGTTAGGTAGAAAAGAAAAATCTTTTTGATTGTAGATGATCTTATGTCCATAGCACTTGGGAGGTTTGCAGAGCATGGTTTGAAACCATTGATTTACTATGCGCCTAATATCTTCCTGTACTTTTACTCTGTTATAAGTTTCATAGGTACTTATTTTAAAATACTCTGTTCTCAATAATATTTTAAAAGTAACATAAATATTCACATTGTTTTAGGCATCATTTGAATATACTCATGTTATCGTCTTAGGATTCCCCATAGATCTTTATATAAAATTAAAGATAATATTTTTAAGTTAGTTCAAGAAATTGTAACTCTTGAACTATGTGATTTATTCCCCTCAATATATAATTAGCTTTTTCTTATCTTACAAGTCTCAAACAGCATTTTATTGATCTAGGTGAATGTGATAATAGCACAGTTTTTGGAAAGTCTTCTGGCTATTCTTTACCCATATTTTATGGGTGCATTATAATTGTATTTAATGATGGGATTCATTATTACATATTTGTACATGCACATAGTATAGCCATATAATTGGAAATTTAATTTTTATGCTTCAATCATTTCCCGAATATTCTCTCTTCTTCATAAGCATGTCCTTCATCATTAGTTTAAATGCAGTCCCAATGATTATGTGTTATATATAGGTATGAGTGTATTAAGATATGCTATTTTCAGTGTGTTTAGATTCTTTTTCCATTAATTTTTCCTTTCAATGTTTTTGTTTTAATTTTTCATTTTTAAAATTTTTGACCACTGTAAATTACTGTAATAACTTTACATATTAAAGGGTACAAGGTGATATTTAATCACATACAGTGCTTACTGATCAAATCAATGTAAATAACAGTTTCTTCTACTTATTTCTTTGTTTCCACATCTACCTATGCTGCTTTCCACATGCTTCATATATATACATACATGTATATATAATATATATATGTGTGTATATAAGATATATACATATATACATTTATGTATATATATGCATATATATGTATACATATATGTATAAATATATGTGTGTATGTATATATCTATGTATTTCCATAGATGGGCTGCTAGGTTGTTTTCATTTTTTTGATGTGATAATTTACACTGTGATTTTCATAGTTTGAGTGTGTTTGTCTGATGTGAATTTTGGGAAATTTCTGAATGCTACATTGTACACATACTCAGTTTCATCACTGATGGAGTTTGCTCTCTACACTGGCTGGCTGTCTGGCTGCTCTAGTTAAAATTGCAAACTGTTTTGGATGAGGTTCCTTAATTTTCCCATGTAAGATAATATTATCTGATTTATTATTTATCTAGTATTACTGTTAACTGTAATGCCACATTTCTGTTTTTCTTAAATTTCATTTAACTACTAATAATGTAGACTGTCCCTTTGCAATGAACCATTAATCAGTTTTCCTTCATGCAAACTTTTTTCTTCCTTTACAGCTCTTGTCCATTTTCTGGTTTGGATGCCAGATTTATGGTTAAAGAAGTATCTGGTATATTCAGTTTAGTACTCTCACCCATTAAATTTGTCTGTGAAATTATTGCTTGAAAAAAAGCATTTAATTTTGAAGAAATAGAATACATCAATTTTTCTCTTTACATTTTGTGATTTGGAGATGAAAGCAGGCTAATGCTAAGAAATATTTCCTAACCCAAGAGTCAGAATAAGTTTTTAGCTTCATGATTTAGTTTTTATAATCAGGAAGATAAAAATTTTCATAATAAAATGTATTAATAATAATTTGATTTAATAAAATCAAGGGAAATTTAAACTAAGAGGAATAGTTTTCTAGAAAATATTCAATGCTTAGTGAAAAATCATAAAGGAATGACAGTATAAAAGAAAAAATAAGTGGATTTATAGAAGAATTACTTGTATAAAGGAAAATAATTCAAAACCAGATATCCTTAGAAGAATGACATGAATTATCATAATTAATTATAAAATGTGTATTACAAATATAATAGTTTAAATGAATTAATCTTACAGAGGAGAGAACCTTTGATTATAAATCTCAATAAATTATGTGATGATCAAATTAAAAAATCATGATTGGGACTGGAGCAGTGGCTCAACTGTTGGAGTGCTTGCCTGGCATACAAGAGGACCTGGGTTGAAACTCCAGCACCACATATGCTACTAAGTGTCAGCAACAAAAGCCAGATGGAAAATAAATAAATAAAATTGATGCCCTTCCCATCCTCCATCTCTCTCTTTTTAAAAAAGAAAAAGAAATAAAGCATCATGAAATCTGTTCTAATATGAATATAGGTTGTATAAAGCATTTTTAAAACTTCTGGCGAAAATTATTTCATAATGTTTTAGAATATAAATAAAAGTTAAATTTATGCTTTTAATTTGATAATGAGATGCTTTGCGTGGCATTGTGAACCAAATCTAACCTTCTTTATTTATGGAAAGGATTAAGATATTTAGGAATAACATTTACATTTACACCAAAATATTATGCCACACTTTGTGTACTTGAAAGCAGGGTGGTTTTCAGTAAAAAGCACAAGGGGTGGACAAAGTCAAGAGTATTTGCCCAAAAAAAAATAAGGTTGGGATTGGAGGAAAATTTGCATAAAAGCTGAGGGCAGCAATTGAAGCTGGGCTTTTCCCTTATTAAGTATACCTTAATCTGTTTTAATATAAAGACATGTTATAAAAGTGCTAAATTGCATTATAATGTAAGATTAGAAGTTGAGGACAACTGTAACTATTTTCACTTAAAAGTTAATTTTTTTATCAAAGAGAGAGATAGGGACAGTGACAGCAAGGATCAATTTCATTTAGTGTTTCACATTGCCCTTGTTGTTCTGAGACTTCACTGTGTACATGGTGCTGGAGTTTGAACTCGTGTACCTGCTGTGCATGACGGGCAAGTGCTATAACTGCCAAGCTACTGCTCCAGCCCAAGAAATTAATGAATTTTTAACATTTCATCATTTGCTACAATAGAACAGTTCAGAATTTCCTGCTATAAAACATTAACGATCACTAGAAAAGAAAAGCACATTAGGCTTATGCTTTAACCCTCTTTATGTAAACACTCCCCATGGTTTTATTTTCCTGTTTCTGTGTATTTCTTCTACTTAAACTTCTTCACTTTTGCCTGTGTTTGTGAATGTGTCCTCTTTTTTTTAATTAAGATTATATAGAGATACAATTGAGAGGGAAACATTATCAAACCATCAATAACCAATGTATATATAATTTGTTACCCAGGGATAATGCCAAAACATGGATGACCACCTTGGGTTTCACCTGTTGCAGTTTCCCCCAGAAGAACTCATGCCTTAAATGGTTATCTAGTGGAGGAATTACATCTGCTTCTGAGATGGTTCCCCTATATTCCCATTCTCCAGTATCCTAGGAGTTCTTCAAATACCATCCCCCTTCCCCATCCCCATCCCTACTCTTCCAAGTATCCTAGGGAGTCATCCCCCTATTACACTGAGAATCATACAATTTGAAGTTATTGTTAGGTTAGCCATCTAACCTACTGCTTCCCCATGTATTCTAGCTTCCACAGATGAGAGAAACCATTCGGCCCTTGAGTCTCTGAGATTGGGATACTTCACTTAGCATAATTCCTTCCATCTCCATCCATTTGATTTCAAAAGCCATAACATAGTCTTCTATAATGGCCAAATAGTATTCCATTGTATATATGTACCGTAGTTTTTGTAACCACTCGTCCAGTGAGGGGCGTCTGGGTTGGTTCCATAGTCTAGCTATAGTAAATTGGGCTGCTATAAACATTGATGAAGCCATATCATTATAATATGCTGACTCTAACTCTTTTGGGAAAATCCCCAGGAGGGGGATAGCTAGGTCATAAGGTGGTTCCATCCTTAATTATTTGAGGCTTCTCCACACTGCTTTCCATAGTGGCTGAACCACTTTGCAGTCCCACCAGCAGTGTAACAGTGTTCCTCTTTTCCCACAGCCCCTCCAGCATCTGTCGTTGTGTGTAGTCTTCATTTTTACCACTCTAACAGGAGTGAGGTGGTATCTCATTGAAGTTTTGATTTGCATTTCCCTTATAGCTAACAATATAGAGCATTTTCTCTTATATTTATGGGCTTTCTGGACTTCCACTGGAGAGAAGTTCCTTTTGAGATCTTTAGCCCATTTATTGAGTGGATTATTTGTGAGTTTGGAGTTTAGTTTCTTTAGTTCCCTATATTCTGGATATTAGCCCTCTGTCCGAGGTGTAGGAGGCAAAAGTGTTCTCCCATTCTGTAGGTTGTCTCTTGATGCTCTTGACTAGATCTTTAGCTGGGCAGAAACTTTTTAGTTTAATTGCATCTCATTCATTTATTCTTGATTTTACAGCTTGAGCCATGGGAGTTTTGTTAAGGAAGTGGCTGCTAACTCCTATGTTCTGTAGTGTTGACCCTACTTCTTTTTCTAGTAAGTTTAAAGTTGTTGGCTTAATATCCAGGTCTTTGATCCATTTTGATTTAATCTTTGTTTAGGGCAAAAGATAAGGATCCAGCTTCAGTTGT
>PVKS010038008.1:0-18244 GCA_004027875.1 Aplodontia rufa
TTTTTTAAAGAGAGAGTGATGGAGCGGTGGCTCAGCAGTTTCGGCGCTTGCCTGGCAAGCAGGAGGACCCGGGTTCAGGCCCCAGCACCACGTACACAACTGAGTGTTGGATCAACTAAGGCCATGTGAAAAACTAAATAAAGTTGTTTCTCTCTTTCTCTGTCTCTCTCACTGTCCCTCTCTCTTAAAAAAAAAAAAAAGAGAGAGAGAGTGAGAGAGAGGAACAAAGAGAGAATCAGTTTTATTTATTTTTTCATCTGGCCTTTGTTTATCCTACACTTAATTATGTATGTGGTGCTGGGGTTCAAACCCAGATCGTCATGCATGCCAGGTAAGTGCCCTAACTGCTGAGCCACTGCTCCAGCCCCTGGCTAGATATCCTATATTCTTGACATAAGTCCTATGGTGTTTATATATATTATGAGTATTTTCTAATCTCTGGCTTATGTTTTCATTCAGTTATTCATTTCATCTTTTGATATGTGGAAATTCTTATTTTAAATGTTCTTCAATACATAAAATCTCTTTCTCTTATGATTGTGCTCCTCATCTATGTAAAATCATGCATTCTTGGGACTGGAGTGGTGGCTTCGCGATTACCGTGCTTGCCTGGCATGTGCGAGTACATGGGTCAAACCCCAGCACCCACGTGCACAACTGAATGTCAGAGCGATGAAAGCCATGTGAAAAACTCAGTAAAAATGGATTCTCTCTCTCTCTCTCTCTCTCTCCCTTTCTCTTAAAAACAAACCAAAAGCATGTATTCTTGCCACAGAGTATGGGGCTGTTCTCCTGGGCTGTTGTGTAGAAATTTGATTACTTCTCCTCTCATTTTGACGATCAATCTTTCTGGACTTTTGTGCGTGCTGTGGAATCGAGTATAATTTTCCCCTTATGGATGATGTACCATCGACTCAGTGCATTACAGCGGAGAGACTGCGTTTTCCTCCCTCCACCCCTCGGTGTGCTTCATGAGTCAGAGTTGGCTATGGGATCTCTCTTTGACTATCAATTCTGTTCCATTCTCCTACCTATAAATAAAATGTACCAACTTAGCCATTTTTTAGCATTTTTCTTTAAAAGAGAGAAGGACAGTGTGAGAGAGAGAGAAAGAGAGAGAATCAGTTTTTATTGAGTTTTTCACATGGATTTCATTGCTCTGACACTTAGTTGTGTGTGTGGGTTCTGGGGTTTGAACCTGAGTAATCGCACATGCCGGGCAAGCTCCATAAGCTCCGTAACCACAGAGCCACTGCTCCAGCCCCCAACTTAGCCACTTTTAAGTGCACAGGTCCATAGCACTAAGTACCTTCCCATTGTTGAGCAAGCACCACCTCCAAGCATCAGCAGAACTTGATCATCTTCCCTAACACTAACTCTCCAGTCCTCCTCCTTAGCCCCATGCAAACCACCTTTTTACTTTCTCTGTGGATTTGACCCCTCTTGGTACCTCGTATAAGAGGACTCCTGCAACATCTGCATCTTTGTGACTGGCGTATTTATTTCATTCAGCATAATGTTTTCTAAGTTCATCCACATTATAGCCTGTCCGAGAATTCCCTCCTTTTTTCCAGCCGAGTAACACTCCGTTTTGTTTGTCCGCTCTTCCTTTGATGAACATTTGGGTTGTTTTGTTCTTTTGGCCATTGTGAACACAGAAGTACAACTATCTTTTGGAGTCTCTGCTTCCGTTCCATATATGTAAATATTGATTCGTGCAATGTACAGAATGTCATTTTCAGTTTAGCTCACTGGAATATTTAATTGGGCATTTCTGCATGTGGACCATGTTGAGTCAAGAGGAAAAATGCTAGTGAAAAACCAGGACAGAGTTTGATTTGTGAAGAACTTGCAAATTTTTGTTAAAGACCATTATTGACAATAAATAGTAATATTTCATAGCATTGTGTGTGCGTGTGCCAATAGTGTTTATTAAAGTCTTTCTAACATATTTTCTAGGAAGCAGCCCCAGTGACAGTGTTCGTTCTGAATTCTCATTTTTCTAACATAGCTAAAAATTAAAAGTAGGAACTATAGAGTTAGAGACTGGTGAGAATGAATATGGTTCTCTTGCTTAATCCCTGTGTCATTCTAAGCCACATGCAGGTTGAACATGCTCCCCTCTAAAAATCCAAAACCTGAAATGCTCCCAAATCTGAAATTTATTGAGCTTCAATATCATATCATAAGTAGAAAATCCCATACCATGAACCTTCATTTCATACAAAAAATATGAAAAATATTGTATAAAATTGCTTTTATCCCATGTGTAGAAGATTTGTATGGGGCTGGAGCAGTGGCTCGGTGGTTATGGTGCTTGCTTGGCATGCACAAGTACACAGGTTCAAACCCCAGCACCCATGTACACAACTAAGTGTCAGAGCAACGAAAGCCAAGTGAAAAGCTCAATAAAAATTGATTCTCTTGGTCTCTCCCTCTCTCTCACTGTCCTCTCTTAAAAAAAAATATGTGTATGAAACACAAATGAATTCCGTGTTTAGACTTGGGGCTCATCCCAAAGATATAGCATCATGTATATGCAAATAGTCCAGAGTCTGAACAAAATCCTAAATCCAGAACACTTGTGGTCCCGAGCATTTGAGGTGGGGCGTGCTCAGCCTGCACGTTCCTTTCTGTGAAATGGGCTTGCTGTCTCTGCTGTCACTGTGGGCCTATAGGTCTCAGAGGGGCAGCCTGGTTGCCCACCCTCAGTGCAGGAGGCCCTGTGCTCCTGAGGCGAGGACATGCTCGTGTCCTCAGCAGGGCTGGCTGTGGGGGAGACCAGCCATTTTCAGTATCAGCCCTCCACAAGAGTTGTTATTTTTCCTGTCATGTTTGTTGGGGTCCAGCTCAAGTTTGTTTTTGTAGCAGAAAGGCAGGAAGGCCGATTTGGAACACACACAACTCACATGTCATCGACGATGACTTGGCCCGGTGCTTGGCACCGGCTGCCTGACAGTTAAAAGGCACAGGGTGGGTGAGCCCCAGCTGCAGCACTGAGGAACAAGGAAAAGGAGGGAGAATGTGAGATTCTTATCTGCTCAGGCCTCGCCCCAGCCCCTGCCATTCTTTCCCCCCTCTCACTCCTCCCTCAGGGGACTTCTGGCTGCAGCTCACACTGCTCCGCCTGGAGAGCCCCACTGCCCAGGGCCACCTCCTCTCTCTGTCCACCTCTTCCTCTTACTGAATGTGTGAGGAAGCATCCCACCCTAAGGAGGGGAAAAGCCTGGATCAGCAGCCATCCTTGCTTCAGCCTTGTGGGAGGCAAAGGCAGGAAGAGGGAGAAAGAGCATTTTCCAGTTTGGGCTCAGGACGATTGTGTGGGTCATTTGAAAAAAGTTTTGTGTTTTCCCACCCAGACGGGAGTAGTGTTGGGAGTCACCAGATCGAAATGTTCACTGGCCTTAAATGGGCAGGTATTGCATGCACAGTGAACCACAGGCTCTGGGATGTGCGTGGGGACGCTTCGGGAATGCTTTCCTGTCTTCTGCGAAGACACTGAGCATCCTGAAGACTGACCCAAAGCCTCACATCTTCACGAAGAATTGCTCTAATTCCAGGGAGACTTAATTGGATAAAACTGGAAATTGAAAAAAATATATATAAATAATAGCATTTCAAAAATATATTTTGATGTTCTCAATAACAAAGGCTTCCTTGGATCATCAATTAACAAGTATTTTAGGGAGCCTGAATTACTTTCGGAGGTTTTATTCCTTAAAGCACCAATTTTCTCTCTGGTAAAATGATTAGTGATGGGGTTTGCTTGGCAGGATTTTGAATGGAATCAGAAACACAATGAGTTCCTAACACCTACTGTTCCCCCCAAAAATAGCTGGTTTGTGATTCCTGGGTATTCATTGCTTTTTGGGGGGGGGTTGTATTGGAAACGGCAAGGGCAAACACTTTACCACTGAGATACAGCTCCACATATTTTTATTTTATTTTGAAACAGGGTTTTGCTAAGTCACCTGGTTGGCTTCGAACGTGTGCTCCTGCTGCCTCAGCCTCTCGAGTAGCTGGGATTCTAAGCATGTGCCACCATGCTGAGCTGTCTCATCACTGCTTATTTAAAAATTATGGTTGTTGTAGTTTGATTTTTTTCCTTCTTTCTGTTTGCTTTCCCCCACCCAGTGGTAGGCATTGAACCCAGGGTCTTGGGTGTGCTAAACCAACTGTAAAACTGAGCTACACCTCCAGTGCCCTATAGTTATAGCTGGAAACTAAGAATGAGTCATAGCCTTAAAGCCATCTGTAGGGCTGGAGCACTGGCTCAGGTGGTCGCAGCGCTTGCCTGGCTTGCGCAAGGACATGAGTTCAAACCCCAGTACCGTGTGTACAATGAAGTGTTGGAGCAACGAAAGCCACATGAAAAACTAAATAAAATTGATTCTCTCTCTCTCTCTCTCTCTCACTGTCCCTTTCTCCTTAAAAAAAAAAAAAAACTACCTGTAAAAAGTTGCACTTTATCTGGGGGTTTAAGACTAGTTCATTAAATATTCAACAACGTAGGTTAAATGAACTAATATCTCTAAAGTTTTTCTGATTTATATCTACACATTTTCTCCTAACTACACAATAAGGCAGAAAGCTTTTCTTCCATTTTCTTTCTTTCTTTTTTAATAAAGATGGAAGGACAGTGAAAGAGAGAGAGAGAAAGAATCAATCTTTATTGAGGTTTTCACATGGCTTTCGTTGCTCTGACACTTAGTTGTGTACGTGGGTGCTGGGATTTGAACCCTTGTACTCGCGCATGCCAGGCAAGCGCCGTAACCGCTGAGCCACTGCTCCAGTCCCTTCTTCCATTTTCTTAAGATAAAAAGCAACTTCCATGCAAGATGTTTATTGTAGTGAGTTTCCTTGTAGTGGATTAAATGTGATCCCTGCTGTGCTCTGACACACCTCTCCTAATTGTCAAATGATGTCGTGTGATTGTCTTCTCGCAAATCATATGGCAGCTGTGGCTGATCTGCATTCCCATGGTCATTGCAGCAACATCTCCCCTCCCACTGGATTTTTTTTGCAAAGTGGCCTCGTCACTACCCAACAAGAGGTGGTGTCTCTTTCTCATCACCTTGATTCTGGGCTGGCCCTGTGGTTGCTTTGACCACTAAAAAGCACTGGGAGTTGTGCTCTGGGACATCAAGCCCAGGAGTGACGAAAAGTTGACAGTTTCTTCTATTCTTGGAGGTCCTGAGTCACCTGTATGTCCTCTGGCTCCTGCAGAGACTATGTGGAGGGGCCGCTTATGAAGGGAGAGGTCCTGAAGCCGTAGAGAGAAGTTCTGCTGTTCCATGTTCCAGATGAGCCCCCACCCTAGTTAATCTGCAAAGAAATGTGTCCACACGGCGTGACCACTGGCAAGACCAGCAGTGTCAGCACCCAGCTCAGACCAGGCTGCAGACTCGAGTCAGTGAATGGCTGTTATTGTAAGCTATTAAGTTTTGGGGCTTATCAGGGCCCTGAGTGTAGCTTAGTGGTAAAGCACTACCTAGGATGTGCAAAGCCCCTGGCACTGGAAAAAGCCAAAACAAAACAACAAAACATCAAATCAACTAATGTGGAATTATTTTTAAATGTTTAATATGAATGGTGCGAAGCAATTTTTATGCATATATAAGTCAGATGTTGTGAAGTTATTATGGCATACTTGACAATTTAGTTAGTATTGTGTTTTTCTAGTCTTGCTGATCTCCTTTTCTTAGATTTTAACTTCCCATCTCTTTTTGTTGGTTATTTTGCTTTATAATACAAGTAACTTTCAAAGTGCTGGTCTCAACTGATCATAATAAATATTGTCCGTTTTGGGAATTTTTAATGATTGTTTCCTGTACTTAAATTATTCAGAATACTTAGTACCTTTTAACGCCCTCAAGGATGAAATTGCTTTGTGAGTTTTTTCCTCAAAATTTGGATTATTTGAATTATTAACTTAGTAAGTGTTCCTTTTTTAAAAAGTGGTGCCAGAGATCAAACCCAGAGCCCTGTGCATCCTAGAGAAGCATTGGCCTCTTTCACTGCTCCTCTTCCTCTTTCATAACATACTCATTGTCTCTTATTATCTCTTTCATTTCTTTCTCCTTTTTTCTGTACATTTCTGCTAGGCAACATTTTTGTTTTTCTTTGGAAGGTAAATTGATTCTGGATGAGATAGAAGTGTTGGAGGAAATGAATTGATTTTAATAAAAACAGAGAAGGATGTGCTTCTGTTAAACTGGCAAACTTTGGAAATATAAAAGAGAGGTTGCAAAGATGATAGACTAATTCTACAGACTATCCAAACATTTCCAAATGGAGACTGTCTATACTGAGTGGATGTGTCTCCAGAGAAAAAGGGGAAACATTGCTCCAGGTATGGAGATGGAAGTCGAGCCAGTTACCGCAACCAGAGGGATTTAATTCAGCAAAATCGATACAAGAGCACAGCAGGCTGAAGAAGAAACTGGCCATGCTGAAAGGACCCGGATGTTAGGAGCTACAGCTCAGGGCCATCACGCTCAAGGCTTGGGAGACAGGGGAAGAGGTGGTGTTGCCAGAACTTTGGAACTAAGAGAAGGGGTTTCCCCATGCTTGACTCTTGCACTCTTTTTTTAAAAGAGCAGGACAGTGAGAGAGAGAGAGAGAGAATCAATTTTTATTGAGTTTTTCACATGGCTTTCATTGCTCTGACGGTTGTGTAAGTGGGTCCTGGGGTTTGAACCCGTGTCCTTGCTTGTGCCAGGCAAGCTCTGTAACCACCAAGCCACTGCTGCAGCCCTGACTCTTGCAGCCTTGAACAAACATCTATTGTGTGGCTGGTGCTTGGCCAGCCAAGAGATGCTTCTGGAAGGACAGAGGGGCTACCACTGTGGTGCCATGGGAATTGGAGTTACATTTTCCTCTCGTGCTTGTCATTCAGTAAGAGTCAGAAACACAAAAGGAGTCCTTCTGCTCTCTTCTTATCTCCCATTGCTTGTCTACTCTCCTTGGGAGAAAACAATGGGAAAGAAAGAGCTGGGTGGTGAGGGAATCTGGGGAAGATGGTCAGCCCTAGAGGCATAGAGCAGTGTGGTGAGTTCTCAAAAATCCATCAGAAATTACCACAAACTCTGGACTGAATCTTTGTGTCCCCTTCAAATTCACATGTTGAAGCCTAAATCCTAATGTGATGGTCCTGGAGGTGGGGCTTTGCGTGGGAGTTTGGCAGTGTCCTCCTGATGGGATTGGTGCCTTCTAAGCCTCCATGCGGCTGTGCGTGGTGGTGCATACCCGTAATCCCAGCAACTCAGAGGACTGCAAGTTCAAGGCCAGCCTCGGCAATTTAGCAAGGTCCTAAGCAATTTAGCGAGACCCTGTCCCAAAGTAAAAAATAAATAAAAACAAAAAACAAAAAAACAAAAAGGGCTGGGATGTGGCCCAGTGGTTAAGCACCCTTAGGTTCTTTCCCAGGTTTAAAAAAACAAAAAGACTGGTGGGAAGGTACAAGAAGAAAATGGAAATCTACAAACAGGAAGAATGCCCTCATCAATATTGAATCTTCCTGCGCCAAGTTTCTGTTGTTTATGCTACCCAGGTATTGTTTTATGGAGGCCACAAGACACCATATGATTCAGCAATTATTCTTCTGGGTACATAACCTACAAAAAATTGAAAGCACAGACTCAAACAGATATCTGTGCACCTATGTTCATAGCAAAATTATTTATGATAGTTGAAGTAACCCAAGTGTCTATCAAGAGAAGAACGGATAAACAAAATGTGTATTCACAGAGGCACACACATAGATGCATATACATACACACACAATGGAACATTATTCAGCCTTGAAAAGGAAGGGAATTCTGTCATATGCTACAGTATGCATGCACCTTGAATTTGTTAGGCCAAGTGAAATAAACCAGTCACAAAACTACAAATACTATATGTCTCCACTTATATGAGGTCCCCAGGGGAGTCAAAATCATAGAGACAGAATATTGTCAGTTGTCAGGGGAGAGGGAAAATGAGCAAATTTAATGGATACAGAGTTTCAGTTTGGAAAGGTGAACATTCTGAAAGTGGGTAATGGTGATGGTTGCATGACATTGCAAATGTACCTAAATGTCACTGAACACTTACGATTGGTTAAAATGACAAATATTACATATTATTTTACCATGATTAAACAAAAAAGAATTACAGAGCTCACCGTTCAGGAGGGGGAGCTGCAGTGCTCTGTGTTGCTAAACTAGGAAGGTACAGTGCATTATCCCCCCTCGGTACTGGAGATGAAACCCGGGACTGAAACCCGGGACATCCCGCATGCTAGGCGAGCGCTCTACCACCGAGCCACATCTCCAGTCCTAGGTGCATCTTTCACTTAGATATTTCCAACTTAGGATGGGCTTATTGGGATGTAACCCCACCACAAGAGACGGAGCTCCTGTATCAAAGCAGATGGTGCCCAGTATTAAGTAGGGAAATAAAGCTGGGAAGGGCCAAGATGAGTACGCCAGGGACGGTGCTAGTTTTTTTATTTGTTTTGTTTTTATTTTTATTTTTGAGAGAGAGAGAAAGAATCAATTTTATTTCTTTTTTCTTTTTTCTGGAGGGAGGTCTGATCTTATTTATTTGTCACTCTTAAAAATTCTTATTTTTAACTGGACTCAGACTTAGAAGTAGAAGCTCTCAGAGAGGTCAGCCTGCATCTCTTGGCGATCGGTTCCTGGCATTTTTCTTTGGCTTCTTTCATTCTCTTGGCCAAAAGTTTGGCATATTCTGCTGCCTCATCCTTATTCTTCTTAGTATGCTATTTCTTCAGGACGCTTGTGTTGCAGGATGCGTGGAGGAACCAGACGCAGAATCTTTGGGGCTTTGGTCCTGGGTTTCCTACCTTCTTTGTTTAAGGGTTTTCTGACAACATATTAGTGGACATCATCTTCTTTAGAGAGATTGGAAAGTTTGTGCATTCTACTAACTCTTTTAGGTCCCAGGTGACGAGGCACAGTAGTATCCGTAAGTCAAGGAATATCCTTCTCTACTTCTTTTTTACCATAACCAAGTTGAGAACGCTCAGATTGGCATCCACAATACAACCTGGAATAGATCTGCGCTTTCTGTCTCCAGTTCTCCTTGGTCTGTAACAGGAATGCCCCTTACTCAATAGCAGGTGAACACAGCCATGGGTCAAGACACCCTGCTTCGTGGGGAAACCTTGTTTGTCATTCCCGCCACTGATTTGGACCACATAACCCTTCCACTCTTCACCCAGAGCATCAGCAGCACTTCAGTGGTCATACGCTTCTCATAAAAAGTACGAAGTTTGCGTTCATCGTCCACTTCAATGAGTTTCTGGCAGCCAGTGGCTGGAAAGGAGATATTCAGCTAAGGATCTTCATCTTGGCACCAATTTTGCTAATTTTTTCATCTGGCCTTTGTTTCCCCAACACTTAGTTTTATTTGTGGTGCAGAGATTCGAACCCTGGTCCTCACTCTTGCCAGGCAAGGGATCCAGCTGCTGAGCCACGGCTGCAGCCCCGGGTGGTGCTATTTTTAAGAAAGTAGGTGGGAAGACCTTCCTGGGTGACAGTCTGGAAAAGGCAGTGTTGAGTGGAAGACTCCCAGTGGAGGGAGAGGTGGGCATGTCTTGATGCCCCTGTGCACCTGAGGAACCGCAGGGGACAGTGAGATGGAGCCCCGGGTGAGGAGGCTGAAAGGAGCTCCCAGGTTTGTCATGGAGCAGCTTCTGGAGCCCCTGGAATGCCTCTGGCTTCCGAGGAGTGAGTTGTGAGATTCTGGGGGCCAAAGGGAGCTGTTTTGGTGGGGACAGACCGTGGGGCTTGGGGGACGTGGGAGGGCAGCTTGGAGAGCCTGGCAGGTCAATGCGGTGGAGTTAGGGGAAGTAGTTGCCATCTGATTGTGTTAGTCAACTTTTTATTACCTAACAAGAACAACTTAGAGGAGGGAAAATTTATTTTGGATCAAGGTTTCAGAGACCTAGGCTATGGTGGGCGACTCCATGGCTCTGGGCCCGAGGTGAGGCAGACAATCATGGTGGAAGGGTGTGATGGAGGGGAAGGAGCTCAGCACATGATAGCTAAGAAGCACAGAGAGACAAGAGACAGGAGCAAGGCCCCCCAGGGAAGAGAAACACCCCCAGTGACCCACCTCCTCCAGCCATACCCCATCTGCCTGCAGCAACCACCCAGTCAGTCCATTCACGCTAGAGGGGATTGATCAGGTTACGGCTCTCACAACCCAATCAGTTACCTCTGAATATTTCTGGACTAACCCAGGAGCTTCCGGGAGACCCTTCATATTCAAACTATAACATGGATATATTTTGAAGATAGAATCAAGAACATCCCACTTGGATCCCAGGTAGGGAGTGAGATAAAGAGGAGCCAGAGATAACTGCAAATTCATGGTCTGTTCCTTGGAAGAGTGGGAGAGAAGCTGAGGTTCAAGGTCAGTGCCCCTTCCTGTTGCTTCCCAAGGAGAGAGAGAGAGAGGCGCCTGGGGCAAATGGAGCTTCAGACTTCCTGCACAACTCCAAATCTCTTTCTGTTTGAAAGATGAGGAAAACACCAGCTGCCCCACCTCGAAGGCGCAGGTGATTCATGCATGGAAGCTGATGGCCTTAGTGTCCAGTTCTTGCCTCTCTGCTAGCCTGAGAGAGGCAACCAGGCCCTCAGAAAGGTTCAGGAACCACATCTTTGCAAACAGCCTAGTAATCGTGGGAAAATAGCAGGGGAGATGTTTCCCAGTGGTTCGAAGCTCTAGTACACCCAAGGCTCTGAGTTCTGTCCTCAGCCCTGAAAAAAAAAAAAAAAAGGCTAACTCCTTGCTCTGAGCCTGGTCCTCCCTACTCATCCACCTGCACCTAGCTTTCCATACCACTACCATCTTCCCCCTTTTCAAACCCTGGCTGGAATTCTTTCTTTATTTTTTATGTTTTTGTTGGTGTGTTATAACAATACATACTAGTGATATTTATTGTGAGATAGTTGTACAAGTATATAACTTACATCTACTTCGTTCCACGGAAACTCCCTCTCTTCCACCTCCTCTCTCCCACTCTCTTTCCACCTCTACTCCCTTCTCCTGTTTTACTGTTTTCTCTTCGACTTTGGTAAGATCTCTCTTTATTTTATTTATTTTTTTGTACTAAATGATTTAATAAAAAGAAAGTTTAGTTAAACAAAGTCTAACATACTGTGAAAAAATCAAAGCCCAAAGATCACTCAATGAAATCAGTGTGAGATTCAGGATAGCTGTCGATGGTCTCAGATCTCTCACATTCTTTGAACCTCTTTCTTCTTTAGCAAGGGAAGGTGGCTAGCTAGCTAGAAGACCTCGAATTTTAAACTTCTATTAGCTTCCTCCCTAAACCAGCTCCTTTCTGTTTAGGCCACTGACAGAAATTCTCTCAACATTCCAGACTCAACTTTGAACTCTCAATGGCCTGAGACTAGTTTTTGTCCCTTCCTTCCGGGTAAGATCTCTCTTTAATTCCTTTTCTCCCTCTAACTTCTGTATGTGAGAGAAAGCATTTGACCCTTGACTTTCTGAGTCTGTCTTATTTCACGTAGCATGATGTTTTCCAGTTTGATCCATTCACCAGCAAATGTCATTCTTGACTTTTCTTTATGGCTGAGTAAAGCTCCACCGGGTATATACACACCACGTTTTCTATATATTCATCTCTTGTTGGGCACCTGGGCTGGTTCTATAGCTTGACTATTGTGAATTCCACTGCTATCAACCCTGATGTGCTTGCACCCCTATAGCAAGATGATTTCAGTTCTAGGATAAGCACTAAGGAGTGGGATAGCTGGGTCATGTGAAATTTCCATTCCTTGTCCTTGGAGGTATCTCCAACTGATTTCCATGGTGGTTGTACCAATTTGCAATCCCAGCAAGAGTTGCAGGTGTCAAATTCCTTAATAAAACTCCCGAAGCTCAAGAAATAGAGCCAATAATCAATAAGTGGGATGGCATCAAATCTAAGAGCTTCTCCACAGCAAAGGAAAGAAGAAGAGACGCCACAGAGTGGGACAGAGTCTTTATCAGCTGCTCTTCTAACAGAGGATTAATATCTATAATGTATAAAGAAAACTTAACACCGAATAACCCAATCAATAAAGGGGCAGATAAACTAAGCGGAAATTTCCAGAAAGAAGACATACAAAGGACCAACAAATATGTGAGACAATGTTCAACATCCTCAGAGATCAAGGGAATGCAAATCAAAACTAGTCTGAGATTTCCTCTTACTCCAATCAGAATGCAGCAATCATGAATACAAATAATAATAAGCCCTGGTGGGAGTGGGGTGTGGAAAGGAACACTCATACATTCCCAGGGTTTCTGTTAATAGCTTTGCAAACACCATTCTCACCTAGGTGTCAAAATAAAGTGGTTAAGCTAGCAAGTATTTGGTTAACCTTTTCAATCAACCTGTAATCAGCAGCCAGGGCACCCACCTCCATACCCCAGAAAGTAGCCATCCTGCTATTCTCCATCAGATGCTAGGGGAGAAAAGAAACCAGGAAACAAAGATCTCTGAGAAAAATCTACAAAAGGAGAGAAGATCAACTATGTGCTGTGAAGTGGTTTTCACACACAACCTTGAAGTGACGATATTGGCATTGAATAAGCACAGGTGTAGACTAAATATGTGATTGTCTCATCCTGATTAACAAACTAATCGACCTAACAATAGGTCCCACCTAGGGAGAAGGATGGACGTGTGTGGCTTGGCTTTGCTTCCCTACAGTCCACAGTATTGTGAGAAATGGTCAATTAGTGCAAGAAAAATAAGTTCAAGGTGAAGTGCTTTCTGATAGTGCTGAAAACATTCTTCCAAAATATACATATTTAATGAAAAAAGGAAAAATTTAGAGATGATAACACCATAGTTGAAAAACAAAGCCTGTTTCTAGGGAAGCAGCAATATTTTCCTTTTTAACAGAAATAGAACGCTACAGGGAGCCGCGAGAATTCCAATCCTTGATCTCAAGAGTCAAAAGTTAAGTCAAGTCCATTATCTTTGTAGATTTAATAAATTAATTCAGGAATCTGTTCCTGGCAAAGTTATTCTGGAATAATAGCTTTTTGCAGCTCAAAATCTCGAATTTCCTAAGTTACTTTTCTATAAAAGTCATCCTTTTAAAAATTAAAATTTAAAAAAATCCTCCTGCCCCCTAAAATTCCAGAAAGCATGGATAAACAAAAACAAAACCAAGAAAGGATTGGTAGACCCACCTATGCCTTTACCAAGTAGGTCATCCATGTCCCTGAGATGATTTCAGTTCAATATCAGTTGGTATTTGTACTTCATTTTTTTTCTGCTTTGCCAAATGGGATAAAAACAATCTTGTCTGAGAAGGGGCTTCTTTCTCACGAAGCAGTGAACCCTGAGAATGTTTCCTGGCCAGGACGCTACAGTCTCCTGGTTTCTAAGCTAACAGTAATGCTTCTGGCCTGGCTCATCCACACGATCAAGACTGAGAATCCCTGGGCTGGAGCGGTGGCTCAGCAGTTAGGGCACTTGCCTGGGATGCAGAAGGATGCGGGTTCAAACCCCAGCACCACGATGAGGAATATTTCAGGTGAGACTTGAGAGAGGTAAGTCAGGACTAACCGGAACAAGAGCAGAGGGGCGATGATCCCAGTGCATCTTGCAGTTCCCACATTGCAGGAGTTTGGGTTTTCAGATGCCCATGACCCTTCAGCACTGAACCTGGGGTTCAGACTACCCGAAGTGCTTTTAGAAACCGTGAAAGGGTTTTGAGCATGAGAATGGTTATCACATTTATGTTTTGGAAAATTATTGTGACTGTAGAGTTCAGTGGGGCTTGGAGGGGTGCTAGAGTAAGTGACATCGGGGAGGAGACCCCCATGGAGTTTTGGAAAGTGAGGGGAAGAGAGATTGATGCAAGATACATTCAGAAGTAGAAAGGACAGGACTTTGTGGTGGCATGGAGATACGCTATGCGTGTCTCTCTTAAGGAATGACTTTTCCTGGTGTGGGAAGGGTCACCAATCACTTCAGATCATCTCCCGAAGGCCCCCCTCACATCCCATGACTGACTGAAGATGGGCCATAACGACCCACTGAACCAGGCTGGTGCAGCTCCCAGGCTCCCTGTGGACTTGGCGAGGCTCTTACTGAACGTACGTCATAGCTGAACTTGACCCTGCACAGTACCGCCTTGACCTCCTCCCATCCCAAGCAGGCGCTCCCAGGGTGAGTGTCCCTTATCTGAAATGCCTGGGACCAGAAGTGTCTAGAATGTTTGCATTTGCTATACCTTGGGGATGGTACCCAAGCATAAACACAAGATTTATTCATGCCTCATTCACACATCGTCTGAAGATAGTTTTATGAGATATTTTTAGCATGCCTGTGTTTTGACTGCAACCTATCATGTGTGGTCAGGTGTGGAATTTCCACCTGTAGCATCCTAAAAGTAGCTCAAAAAGTTTTGGATCTTGGAGCATTTCATAGCTTGGATTTTCAGGTTAGGGATGCTTAACTTGTACTTTGTCTTAAAGCAACTTGATTACACATGTATTTCTTGCTAGACTTCCCTGGCATTCTATAATGATGCCATTCTGAAACACATCCAGTTTCTTAAATATCTTAAAAAAGAGAGAGAGAGAGAGAAGGACAGTGAGAGAGAGAGAGAGAGAGAGAATGAATTTTTACTGAATTTTTCACATGGCTTTCGTTGCTCTAACACTCAGTTGTGTACGTGGGTTGCTGGGGTTTGAACCCGTGTACTTGCGAATGCTGGGCAAGCGCCGTAACCGCCGAACGGTATATCTTTTGCTTTTTTAGCCTTGAGTCTGTTTGCATGCTATTACCTTCGTTTCCTTGCTTTCCTCTTCTTTTTAAATAATTTTTTTTTTAAGAGAGAGGGACAGTGAGAGAGACAGAGAAAAAAACAACTTTTATTTAGTTTTTCACATGGCTTTAGTTGCTCCAACGCTTAGTTGTGTACGTGGCGCTGGGGTTTGAACCCGGGTCCTCGCAAGTGCTGAAACCGCTGAGCCGCTGCTCCAGCCCCATGCTTTCCTCTTCATAAGACTACACTAGCCATCCCCCTATTACTCTGAGAATCATGCACTTTGAAGTATTGTTAGGTTAGCTGTTTACCCTACTGCTTCCCCATGTATTCTATCTTCCACAGATGAGAGAAACCATTCTGCCCTTTAGTCTGTGAGACTGGGAAACTTCACTTAGCATAATTCTTTTTGTTTTTTTTTTGTATGATTCTCAGAGTAATAGGGGGATGGCTCCCTAGGATACTTGGAGGTGTAGGGAGGGGGATGGGGAGGGGGGAGGGTGTATGAAGAACTCATAGGAGACTGGAGAGTGGGAATATGGGGGAACCATCCCAGAAGCCGATGTCATTCCTACATGAGCTACCCATTTAACGCATGAGTTCTTCTGGGGGAAACTGCAACAGGGGAAACCCAAGGTGGTCATCCATGTTTTGGCATTACCCCTGGATAACAAAGTATATATACATTGATTACTGTTGGTTTGATGTTTCCCCCTCAATTGTATCTCTATATACTTCTAATAAAAAATTAAAAAAAACTACACTAGCAAGAAAGGCCCCCTTCTGGGGCACTCTCATAGAAAGTTTGAATAACCTGAAGAGGAGATAGATAGTGGGATGGACAAGGGATTCTGTTTGAGCCTTGAGGTAAGGTGTGCCTGGAGCACCCCCACCCAAACAATAGCAGTTGTGCTAATTGCTGGCTGTATCTTTTACCATTAGAACTGCTAACCAAAGAGGTATTGTATGGAAACTCTGGCTAGAACAGGAGGGAGAATTTTTGAAGGATTAACTTGCTTTCATCTTTTTACCATTTAAATAGTGTCACAAATAAAGGGAGGTGACTTCTTAAAAACTTGAAGTCTTTTCTTTGCAAACAGTTGAATTTATTTGAGCCCTTTCCTTTCAAAGTAAAAGGCTTTTAAGTAAATGATTTCCTTTCTGTATTCCTTGCCATTTATGAATTCACAGGAGTTATATAGTAAAAAAAGAAGTCTGGGGAGAAGTGAAGGTAAGTCAACCCTCTACAGTATAAATAAATGCTGAGGGGCTCCTGCAGATGACAGAGATATCTTGTATTGATTAGAGAGCTTTCCTTCTGTACTCTGGAAACATCAAAATATGAGGATGAGGAGAAGGTTAACAGAAAAAACGGAAATAAAATCCAAATAGCAGTATAGCCTTAAGATAGCTGCATCTTGGGGCTGGAGCGGTGGCTCAGCGGTTCCGGCGCTTGCCTGGCATGCACAAGTTCGTACCCCAGCACCACGTACACAACAAAGTATCAGAGCAACGAAGACCACATGAAAAACTAAATAAGATTTGATTCTTTCTCTCTCTCTCTCACTATTCCCTCTCTTTAAAAAAAAAAAAAGCTCTATCTTGATGAACTAAACAGACACTTCTCAAAACAATAAATAGAAATGGCCAACAAATACATGGAAAAATGTTCATTATTAGCAATTAGGAAAATGTAAATCAAAATTACACTGAGATTTTATCATACACCCAGCAGTCATTAAGAATTCAAATACTAGGCTGGAGCAGTGGCTCAGCGGTTACGGGGCTTGCCTTGAATGCATGAGTCCTCAGGTTCGAACCCCAGAACCACGTACACAATGAGGTGCCAGAGCAACGGAAGTCAATGAAAGCTAAATAAAATTGATTTTCTCTAAAAAAAAAAATACAAATACTAATAAATACTTGGGAGGATGTGGAGAAAAGGAACACTTTTACAGTGTTGGTGGGACTCTAAATTAGTACAGTGGCTATGGAAATCAGTATGGAGACTCCTCAGAAGACTAGGCATGGAAGCACCACATGACCCCGCTATACCACTCTTTGGTATTTACCCTGAAGAATTAAAGTCACCTTACTACAGTGATACATGCATAGCCATGTTTACAGCAGCACAACTCACAATAGCCAAACTGTGGAACCAGCCTAGGCGTCCATCAGGGGATGAATGGATTAAGAAAATGAGATGGATATACACACTGGGGTTTTCTTTGGCCATAAGGAAAAATGAAATTATGGCATTTTTAGGAAAATGGGTACAACTAGAGAACATCACGTTAAGTGAAAAAAGTCAGACTCAGAAGGTTAAGGATCGTATGTTTTCTCTCCTATGCAGAAGCTAGAGAGGAGCAAGGAAAACAAAGACGGGTGAAGATCTCCTCAAAATCAAAGGGAGATCAGTAGAGGAAAAGGACTAAAGGGTGGAAGATAGGGAGGGAGGGGGCAAATGCTGGGGAGTGATATTGGTCAAATTATGTTGCATTGTGTGCATGTATGAATATGTAACAACAAATCCAATCAAAGTGTACAGCTATAATGCACAAATAAAAAATGTGGAAAAAAAAAGATAGCGACCACTATTTCTGTTTAAGTCCAGCCCAAAGCGTCTGATAATGGGGCTTTCTGTATTTCAGTCTCTGAAAAAACAATGAACCAAATCATGCATAAAATGTTTCAAGATAGCCAAAATTTATGTCTTATACAAGTTATCAGTTTTGTTGGCTACCCTACTTCCAGAATAAGTTTCAGTTAAGAGGCGACCCCAGGGCAGGCTGAGGGCTACTTACCAGCTTTCTGTATCACCTCTCTGAGGCTCAATTTCCTTGTTTATGCTGGGGGATTTGCACGGGGGAACCTCAGGCGGCTACTTCTGGGGTGGTGTTTAGAGATTATAGGAGATGCTCACTTTCTGAGCTTTTCTATGTTTTGTATCAATTTTATTTTACTAAGAAGAAAAAGAGACTGGGTTAAATGAAGCCATGTGTGTACGTAAAGAGTCTGGCTCACTTTTTGCAGGATGATGTTGGATTGGTCTTACTCCCTGACACAGATGTGAGAGTGCTAGGTGTCAGCATGACCTGGGGCTAATGACGAAACCTGCTTGGGCTCTCCTTCCCTGCTGCTGAAACAGCGGGCAGGTGGCAGAGCCCAGGCTCCAGTATTTGAATCATGAAGCTAGCAGCTGTTTTCTAGAAGTTGGGTTCCGGAGGGTAGGAAAGGATTGGGAATGTTTTCTGCTGACTGGGATCAGAAAGAGGGATCCCACATACCCTGGAAGTGAGCATGTCCCACGCAGTGGCTGGCTGCCAGTTTCTTGTGTACTTCATTGCTTGGGTAAACTGAGGCAGTGTTCGCTCCTACTGAGCTTGGGTGACATGCTGCTAGGCCTTTATGTGTGTGGGGGTCTTCACCATTTT